>CM074967.1:11027504-11038334 GCA_037577455.1 Pangasius macronema | reverse complement strand
AACATGTCCAAACCATCTTAATCTGGCCTCCCTAACTTTGTCCTCCAAACGTCCAACATGAGCTGTCCCTCTGATGTCCTCGTTCCTAAGCCTCTCCAACCTCGTCACAATACTTAAAACTGTATGCATCTTAATGTTGTCCATGTTCGTATTTTGATAGACTTTTTGGACCGAACCAAATTAGGGTTAATGGAGAATTTCAGATTAATTAATCCTTTTTATTTTTGAGTTTTTATTAAAGATGAAAGATGTCATGGAATGAGATATGAACTATTCCTCCTTGTTGCTCTTCCTCTAAAACAGAACTTGTACCTGAACTTTGGTGAAATTGGAACAAACATTAAAAACCTGATGGAGGACTTTCAGAAGAAAAAGCCAAAGGACCAACAGAAACTAGAGTCCATTGCTGACATGAAGGTGAGGACATTGAGTGAAGTCCAGTTTATTTAGTTCTAGATACAGCTGTTTATCTTTATATTTATTAGCAATTTTCCACAGGCACAGTACCATTACTCCTCTCAATCTAGATCTATCTGTTCCCTGGTTGAACACCTCGATCCTATTTTTTCATTTCATTACAGTAAGTAGGAATTGATCTCTGGAGATTAGCAACACTTACAACATTAACGACTATACATGAACTTTTAAGGTCTGATTTACTTTTTATTCAGCATTTGGTTTTATGTGAAAAAGCATAATGTGGCCAAACAAACGATTTTCGCAATTTTCCATTGTACTCAATGGGAATGTAACATTAGTGCTAAATATTAGTGTACTGTACCATCTGGTAAAAAAAAAAAGGTGATTTGGCTTTGCTAATATTTTCTTCTCAATATGTTGATTGTTTGACTTGATTGATGTCTCTTGTTGATTCTATATCGATTGCGTTTGACTGATCAATGGTCTTCACTTTTTTTCGATTTCTAGCTCCCCCCACATGTCAATGTCTGCTACTTAATTAGTAAGTACTTTAAGAAATTACAGTGTCAACATTTTACATATACTCCCTCACCCCTTCTCTGCAGGCTTTTGTGGATAACTACCCGCAGTTTAAGAAGATGTCGGGCACGGTGTCCAAGCATGTGACGGTGGTGGGCGAGTTGTCTCGTCTAGTCAGTGAGAGGCAGTTAATGGAGGTATCTGAGGTGGAGCAGGAGCTTGCATGCCAGAATGATCACTCTAGCGCTCAGCAGGTACCTCGCATACCTCACACTCATTAACACATGTCTCACAGTTGAAGCTGAAGTGAAAACACACAGCTTTATTTAGGCTATTTCCTCCAAAGTGGAGCAAAGGTGACTAAGAGCACAGTGACACGAATAAAGACATTATTGGCTTTGGTTTTGAGTTTTAAGGCATTGTCTTGTGGTTGGTCACGTTTACTGAGGACTTTCCCCTGTTCCTGCAGAATGTGCGGCGTATGTTGCAGAACCCACGTTTGACGGAGCTTGATGCGGTGCGTCTGGTGATGCTGTATGCTCTGCGCTACGAGAGACACAGCAGCAGCATCCTGCCCAGTCTCATGGAAGAGCTAAACAGGAGAGGAGTGTCTGAAAAATACCGCAAGGTGATGACTCATAAAGCGCTGAAGCCATTGCTGTGTTTATTACAGCGCAACAGCAATCATGCTAGTAAATAAGGCCGGTGTACACTATACCGAGTCATGCCAACATTTTTTCAGCACATTCTAGTTCTACTTTTCCTCCCACACAACAGATGGTACAAGCCATGATCGAGTACGGAGGCAAACGGGTCAGAGGAAGTGATCTCATTACTCCTACAGATGCTGTGGCCATCACCAAACAGTTTTTCAAAGGACTCAAGGTACGTAATTATTCACTGAATGCCAACAATCATTCTTCCAAACTCATTTCAGACAGTCAGAGTTATTGATGGATTACTGAGAGTCTGTGTGAAACAGAGTAAACTTGTGATTTGTGGTTGTCTGTATATATTTGTATCTCACTCTGTATGATTCTACTGACAAAAATATACAATTATGCGTGTGTATGTAGGGTGTTGAGAATGTCTATACCCAGCACCAGCCCCTTCTGCATGACACTCTGGATCAGCTAATTAAAGGCCGTTTGAAGGACAGTCAGTTTCCCTACCTTGGGCCGAATTCTCTGCGGGACAGGTTTGTACTGCACGTACTCAGATACATACACTGACAGTGATATAACATTGCTAAGCATCTGTTCTTCATAGCAGTGATTCATTCTAGTCTGTCATGCATTTATAATCTGTTTCCTTCTCCTTTAGCTTTAGCATACTAATGACTCAGCTGAGTGTACATCAAAAGTAGATGTTTCACATTATATATATATATATAATAACTTCTGCTATCACAGAGTTCTGTCAGCTAATGAACTAGCTTTGAATATTTGTCATTTAGAAGTAAAAAAAAGATTATACTACTTTCTCAACATTTAGTCTAACTATGCTAAGTAGGAGATGGCTCTTGGTTGTTATCATGTGTCTTCTGAGCTGCAACATTTGAACATGATTGTTCAATGAAAAAAGAAACTTTGCTCTGGAAAAAAATTCCGCATTCTGATAACTTTATTAAAGCTTCCCATAGTTTTACATGTAAAACATGCGTTGGTGGTCAAGGAATAATCTTCTAATGTAAACACAGTCTTACTCATCCATAATTAATGAACAGGCTCTTGTAATTTAAAGGACATGAAGTTTTACCATGTAGCCTCAAAACATCCTTGGAGCTGGTAGATGGCACCAGCCGACCAGCACCAGATTATTTGTTTTTGGGGTTTATTAGGTGTAGCCCTCTGAGTGTATGTATATTGGTTGAAGGAAAAGTGATAAGTGATCAGATATACCAAAAAGAGGTTGGAGGAGAGATCTAAAAGCTTTCTTAACACTACTATAACCACAGTCCAGCATATTGTTTCTTCTTGTTAGATCTTTAACATGCTGAAAATGTTTTGGGAGCACTGATTTTCGATAAATGGTATGGCATTTAATAGTTAAACACTAAAGGTTAGCAGTGCATAGTTATGATTGAAATTGTAAATTTAATCTCTGTGTAAGTAGATACCAAAGCCTCTAGACATTTCAATGCTTTCTTTTAATGATCCATATGATAGACAGAAAACCTTGTGGCTGAAAAGCTTAACCTGGAGTATTGTTAAGCTTATTTGTTAATGACTGTACATTCTATGAACAGTTGGTGAGCTGTTATTTATGAATACGCAGCAGTGTGTGTAAAATAAAAAGAGAGAAAATTTGAAAAATTTCAAGGGCCTTAATACTTTTAATAAATGAACTATACTTTTAAAATATGCTGATCCAAAGTATTACTTCATCTCATATGCATTTATGAATGCAGAGTGCTGTAGTTATTGTATGTCACACACTGTGGGTCTCTCCAATTCAGGCCACAGGACATCATTGTGTTCATCATCGGAGGAGCCACGTATGAAGAAGCACTGACCGTGTACAACTTGAACCGCACCATGCCAGGAGTTCGCATTGTGCTTGGAGGAACAACCATTCACAACACCAAAAGGTCAGGAGCTTTTCGTTATTTTAACCTTCACCTCTTGTTCTGACTGCTAGCCCTTCACATTTTGCTTGCATCAGCTTTGTGTTTTGATGGTTTTATGGTGGCCGTGAGTTGTGTTATTTAAAATACAATCAGTGTGCATATAGAGATCCATCTAGCTACACTTGTTCATTGGGAGACTTCAGTTGTCGTGTGCTGGAGTGAATATCGTTGTAAATGTAATAAATAATATAGCATACAGATTAGTAAGATTACACAGGGTTCCAACAGCATTTGCTTAAAAAGTATATTATTGTAATAATACATATGTACTGTTGTACTATTATATATTTTGACTATTGTGAAAGTATTCAGACTGCAGATTTATTTATTTTTTTTTTTTAGTTTTTTTGCTATTTAATATATAACATCTGAGTCTTCTGTAAATATATCATCTCAGAGATACAAGATTGCCTCATGAGACCAAGGAATAAACTCTCAGATATGTGTTGGCCAGGACTGAGATTATATGATAAACCTCCAAGCACTGATTAGTATGTATGTTAGTGCTGATTTGATTGTGGTAAACATTGTGGTACTGTTGCTCCTCCCTCTTCCACAGCTTCCTGGAGGAGGTGACATTGGCAGCTGGCTTGAGTCATGGTGGAGGCAGGGGGTCACACGGTGCCGGGCATCCCCCAACCAGGCGCTGAACACTCATCAATAATTCACTCATTAATATGATATAGTACTGTGTGTGCTCAGAGCTGAAAGCTGAAACTTTCATGCATTCATCCCACTCATTGCAGACATTCCTCTCTCTAATGTCCAGAATATACCGTATTGACAAAGAATGACTTGATATGATTCTTGTGTCCAAAATAAGAGAAAGTGTTTTGTACGTGTGAGTTACACTAAAGATCAGTGATGTTTATTAATGTGATCACTATGACTGCTTATGACAGCACTACAACAACAAGAACACAACCAGTCCCTCCCAAAACCTGCCTGTACAGCCTGTATATTGTGTCTGACCTGCTGTGTGTAAATAAGGTAGTTACCCATGTTCTTCCAGTGAAAACTAAAATTATATGCATCTGTAGTCACACCATGTCTTTTAATGGACTACCTATAATTTTATGTAATGATATGAGGACTTATCAGAGCGGTCTGTCTCGATGTTGGTGTGGCCCACATTATATTTTACAGATACACCTGTATAGAGATTCACATTTTACATTAATGTTTCTAATGCCCACGTGTACAGAGATGCATATTCTCCCTTCTGAGTCGGAACTGGACCTTAACTACAAACTTGTTTTTAAAAAGATAACTGTATGCACATGTAATGCTGGTGTAATTTATTAAACAGCTTATTTCTGTAATGGAATACTGGGTATGTACACTCACTGTGCACTTTAATCGGTTGTCCAATCACGTGGCAGCAGCACAATGCATGAAATCATTCAGATACAGGTCAAGAGCTTCAGTTAATGTTCACATCAAATATCAGAATGGGGAAAAAGTGTGACCTCTGTGAATGGTTGTTGGTGCCAGATGGGTTGGCTTGAGTATTTCAGAAACTGCTGGGATTTTCACATACAACAGTCTCTAGAGTTTACACAGAATGGTGCGAAAAACAAAAAACACTGAGGAAGTGACAGTACTGTGGATAGAAACACCTTCTGAAGCACATCACACTGCTTGGATGATGTGTTTCTGCATAAGGGTTTTATGTAACTATGTGTCCTTGTGTGGCACCTTTTCTTAATCCTTATGATTTATCTTTGTGGATGTACAGTGTGATATACTTTAAGATATTCTGAAGAATGAATATTTTTAAATTAAGTTTAATAAACCAAACTTATAGTATTGTAATCACTGAACTTGTGTAAGATTGTTCATATGATTTAAAAAAAACCTCACATTTTCATCTTAAGATGTTAGTTTTGTAGACTTCTTAACCCTTGTATTATTAGAAGTACATATGAATCAAAACACATGTTGTGACTGAATCACCAGTACTTGTAGACTCAGACGTAAAAAGCACTTTTGATTAAGAGTGCTACTGCTACCAGGTTCATTTCTATGACGTGTGTTTAGCTATATAAGCCTGTTCGAGGTCAAAATAAATGATGTAAATCTAGGGAAAATTGGAGCAGTGGTGCAGTGGATAGTGTTCCTGCCTCACAGCTCAAGGGTCCCCAATTCGAGTTTAAAATATGTATGTCTGTGTGGGGTTTCGCATATTCTCTCTGTGTACATGTGGGTTTCTTCTAGGTTCTCTGCTTTCCTTCTACTTCTCAGAAACATGGGTAGATGGATTGGTGGTTCCAACTTGCCTCTAAGGTGGCTTAGTGGTTAGCACTGTTGCCTCGTACCGCCAGGGTTGAGGGTTTGATTTCTGCCTCTGCCCTGTGTGCAAGGAGTTTGCATGTTCTTCCAAACTGTCTGTAGCGTGTGATGTTGGGCTGTGAAGGATGTCTCATCTCCTGGAATAGGCTCCAGGCTCTCCTTTGACCTGTGTAGGATAAGTGGTACAGAGAACAGATGGATTGCCCCAGAGTGAGTATGTGGTATCCCATCCAGGCCATTCCCACCCTAGTGCCCAGTATTTCTGGGATAGGTGAAGCAAAGCAGTTATAGAAGAAAATGTTATTTCACAGTGAGAATAATTATTCATGCTTAAATGTGTAGCCTTTTTCTGACTCTCCTACCATACCAAAATTAAATTTCTGAATTGACAAGTGACATGATTTAACAGTAAGTAGTGATACCTCCTTGTCTTGATCGTTGGATGCTGCTGATCCAGCATCTCATTCACAGAGCCCTCTAAACCAGTGGTCAGCAATCCTATTCCTGGAGATCTGCTGTCCTACAGAATTCATCTCCAGCCCAGTCCTGATCTAATGAATGAAGTGGATTTCTACTATTGATAAGATTCAGTCAGGCCTGGAGATGAACTCTTCAGGAAGTAGAGCTCCAGGAGCAGGGCTGGTGACCACTGCTCTAAACATATATTGCATTTACAACGACCAACATTTCAGGAGAATTAATACAAAAGTATTAAGACTTAAAAATTGCCTTTAAGTGTCTAGTTAACAGTGGGCAGTAGTAGCTCAGTGGTTGAGGTATTGGAGTACTGCTAGGAAGGTTGTGAGTTCAAATCCCAGTAATGCCACTGCTGGGCCCTTGAGCAAGGCCCTTAACCCTCAACTGCTTAGTTATATAAAAATGACATAAATGTAAGTCGCTCTGGCTAAGGGCGTCTGCCAAATGCCATGTAATGTAATGAAAATGTAACATGCTACAGTACAGTTGCTCCACCTGATCAGTCTTGAGGCTCCAGCACTAGCCTGATGTAGCCAGTAGGGGGAGCAGTTGGGTTCGTTTATAAACCCTGACTACTGGCGATGATGTGCTTCACTGCAACTCGCAGCATCTCTCAGGGAGCCACCCAAAAGCCAATGGAGAGAGTGTGTATGCCCGCGATTTGTAAACCTACAGTATATGAGCCGACCAGACAGTCTGGAGACCCAGCGGCTCGCGACGGCGAATAGTGGCGTTCTAACGCTAATCATCGAGTGCACACAAAGTCAGCAAAAGAGGAACAATACAACAACCAGCACTGTTCAGATTTATATCAGCCAAGCGGGATCAGTTCAGGAAATAAAGTCTAACAGCTTCCATTCACTATGAAGAAGAGCCATCTGGTCAAAAGGGTAAGATTATGAACAAATCTACTCTATTATTTTACCAGCAGTCCACTGCAGCAGCCTTGGGCATTGGATATATGTGTATACTACAATACTGAGATGCTCTTTATATTAATTCTAGTGTACATCATGTCACTGGGTTTGATCCCTTTGTCTTGCCTTATCCAGTGTGTAGCACAGAACCTTTTCAAATATGCTTTACTCACATTTGTATAGCACATAGATTTTATATATATATTTTTTATAATCCATAATTGAGTGTGTAAGTTAATTGACCACGCCCTTAAAGTCAATTTAAAGCAGCTGTGTTGTTTAGTACAATGTTTAGGCTTCTGCTGTGTATGTGGCTTTATAGGAGAGTCTTTGTGTGAAAGAGTTTTCCCCAGCACTTTAATTCCTCTGTTATGTAATATAAGCCCAGCTTTACTCTCTTTTTCTCTCTTTCTCTCTCTCTCTCTCTCTTTTCCTAACAGGGTATTCAGGATGCCACGCCACCGTCCTCACAGCCAGACAAAGTGGGCTGGATCCGCAAGTTCTGTGGCAAAGGCATTTTCAGAGAAATCTGGAAAAATCGCTTTGTGATGCTCAAGGGTGACCATCTGTATATTTTCGAAAAAGAGGTGAGTCGGATTTTCAGAATTTCTGGTATCAAGATAATATTAAAGTGGGCTCACCAGTAACTATGCAAATGCGTAGCAAATCCCTGTGCTCCCCTTTCCCAACTTCTCAGTCCAGACCAGTTATGAGTCCCCTACACCTAGGGACCCTAGGTAGTTAGTTTCACTATTCTTTCTACTGTGATGTCGCAGAGGTTTTTGTTTATTGCACATTGCAACTTAAAATGTATTGGCCCCATGAATCAGCCATCTACCCTACAGTAAAACTTAATAAACCTGTGACTTTGGTTAATAAACTGAGGCATAGGCTTACTGTACTACATGTTTCATATTCTGTGGCTTAAACATACCATTTCATTTTTTGGAAAACAGTATAGTAATTATGATTTTGGGTGGCACAGTGGTGAAGTGAGAAGTGTTGATGCTCACAGCTCCAGAGTCCCTGGTTCAGTCCTGAGCTCCAGTTACTGTCTCTGTTGAATTCCTGTACATGCTTTCCAAGTGGATTTCCTCTGGGTTCTCCGGTTTCTTCCCACCTTTCAAAAACATGCCAGTTGGTGGATCTGCTATTCTAAATTGCTCCAAGGTGTGAGTGAGTGTGTGAATGTATGTGCATGGTCTTTTGTGATGGACTGGCATCCTATTAAGAGTGTATTCCCGCCTTGTGCCCAGTGTTTCTGGGATAGGACTCACCTCCACCCTGACCAGTGATTACTGAAGATGAAGTTATGATTTAGCTGCTTGAAGTTCCAGCATATTATTCAGTTATTCATCTTATTCTGTAACTACTATGAAAAAAAGTATTGTACATAACACATTATTATTAGCATTATAAGGTGTTACAAACATGCATTATGTTATATTAATGCATTATAAGTAGTGTTTGTAACACATTTTTATAAAGTGTAATGCATTTTCATAAATTATTATAACAGATTGTGTAAAATGCCTTGAACGAATGCACCCTAACATGTTTTGAACATATTTGTGGTACATTACATATATGTCCTTCATAGAAAGTGTTAGTGCGATGATGCAAATGATGGTAATTTCCACAGAAGTGTAGCAGCTATATCATAGCCTGAAGCGTGACTAATTTTGCAGCTCAGGGAGACAGCACAGTGGATTGTTCCAATATAAGAAGGCCCTCTACAGCTGTCCTCTCCTCGTTTCAGTCCGGGCCATGCCTTTATTCTTATGATGACTGCAGTTGCATTTTAAAATATTTCTGCATGGCCTAGTCCTTACAAGTTCAGCTGCAGCTTTTTGGATTAGGTACAATTGGGAGTACTCACTTTAGGAGATCAAAGACGCAGCTGCACCCCTTTTTGTGCCGAAGGATCCCCAAAGCTCTGAATGCAAGGCCAACCCATACACACATGCACACTTACACATTTGCAACACTGAGCTGTTATCTCACTGCAAATGCTCTCTTCATTCCAGTGTCACAGTGAAAGGATGGTTAACAGCACACTGATGATCCTATAATTAAAATTCTACAGCTAATCATTTTTGTGCAGTAAGTGGTAGAGGAAATGGTTTGCTCCCTTTGAGTCAAATTGAACTAAATCTATGATGTTATCATTGCTCATCTCATTATTAAGTAAATTGCGAAAATAAGCCAGAATAAAGAGAGGACATGCCATTTATTATTGTGGGAGCTGCTGTAGTAGTTTGCAACTCGGGATTTTCACCCTCAGAGCTATGATGAGAAGCTGATCTGTGCAATCTAATTATCTTTGTTTCTTTTTTTCTTATTAAGCCTTGTAAAAATGAACTTGGCAAGCAAAAACTGGATGTGGCTTCAGCGCTAAGGAAAAGCAATATGTTCTGCTCTTTTTATTTAAATACAGAAAGCTCCTTAATTGGTTTATGTCGCATATTTAAATTGTGGTTTATACTGGTGTGGTAAAACGAAATAAACACTACTGCAATAAACACTTTATATCGCTTTCATCTCCTATATACAGATGTTTACATGAGGATTACTTAATGAGGTACATGAGGACTCACTTTACTGTAATGAAACAAATTACAGTAATGTACCTGCCTTACAGTGGCATAAATTGTGTATAAGCTTTATATTACCTTCTATTAGTACCATCTCAGCACTCAAGCACCCAGAGCTAATTTTTTTTTTTGGCAGCAGAGAGTGTCAGTGGGTTGCATCATGCTGCTGGTGCTGGCTGTCTCAGGTGCCTGCGGGTGAAATGTACAGGGCTCTGGATCTCCCGACTGAGTGGCAGAATACACTACATGTTACTATATCTGCTACAGGCTTGTGCTTGCCAACATGATGTCAGTGCAAGCAAATATATGATGTATATTCTGATTAATAGGCATGGGGGAAATGTTACACACCATCTACCTCTGATAAAACGGACGTACTATTCTCGCTTAAATTGTGTGCCATATAAGAATTGTACTATAGAATTCTGCAGAATCCTCCATTTGTATAAGCTAGTTAACAAATGTTAATCTTCATAAAGTCTTCATTCACTCAACTCCATGCATTTTAAATTCCGTTGAAGTGCTAGTTACCTCTTTTGACTTTTAACAATTAAAAAAATATTATTTAACAGATATAAGTAGAGATTCCATTGTTTTGCTCTCCTTTCTAGATGTTGTGGGGATATAGCGCAATAGTGGGGCAGCCTGCTCACTGCCCTATTTAGCTCCATAGAGTCCAATATTTATATGGATTCAGTTCTAGTTTAAGTAACATTTTAGTATTTAGACTTGTGTTTTTTGTTATTTTTGAAAATATGTAGTGTGTGTACTCTTAGGTAACCCTCAATTTAATTAACAAACAAATAAATTTCAACACGGGAGGTAAATAATGCCTGATGTTATGCTTGAAGTTATCCTTGAAGTAATCTCGATGTTGACTACAGTCAACAGGATAATAATGTCAGTGTAATAGTGTCAGGATAATAATTTATGCCAGATCTGGCCTTTCCAAAAGCTTTGAATAGAAATGTATCACACAACC
>CM074967.1:11014260-11027404 GCA_037577455.1 Pangasius macronema | reverse complement strand
TTTAGCTCCATAGAGTCCAATATTTATATGGATTCAGTTCTAGTTTAAGTAACATTTTAGTATTTAGACTTGTGTTTAGACAAGTGTTTTATTGGCTGAAACTTTGCATGACTGAATTGGGCACAACTTGTTATATACATCACAGGCTTTTGTTCTTTAATTAGGGAAATGTTATTTTTGAAAATATGTAGTGTGTGTACTCTTAGGTAACCCTCAATTTAATTAGCAAACAAATAAATTTCAACACGGGAGGTAAATAATGCCTGAAGTTATCCTTGAAGTAATCTCGATGTTGACTACAGTCAACAGGATAATAATGTCAATGTAATAGTGTCAGGATAATAATTTATGCCAGATCTGGCCTTTCCAAAAGCTTTGAATAGAAATGTATCACACAACCTGCAACACACAGCAGTAGGAGTGTATCATCTATGCATGAGACATATTATTTGTGGTATAAAATGTTATCTACTGTAGCCATTGCAGTAGCAGTGTAATTACTCATACAGTGAATCATGACCTTTCAGTTTGCGTTACACTCATTTATTTAATTCATTTAGAGTAGCAGATGCTTGGGATTAGATCTCTATTATGGGGAAGCTTGTTACATCAATATAATGATAACCAGATTTAACAAAATTTCCCACATTGATGTAAGAGATTTTGCAAATCCATTTCCCCACCTTTAATTCCAGCCTGGCTCGTGCAGGGGGAAAAAAAACAAACATGTAATTGCAGGGTACTTGGTGACTACAGCTTGGAGCCAAACTAATAGGAACATGTTTTATTGCTCCCCTGTGAAGGCTTTCAGCCCAGGCTGTGTGTACATAATCCCACCGCTCTGGTCTGTAAGTGTTTTAAATAAATAGTTAAAGAGTGGCCACACTTGAGACCCTGTGCCTTTGTTTCCAGGGCTGTGCTCCAAAAATCATTAGTGCACTGCACTGCTGTAATAAATAAATAAATGTATAATTAAATTAATTCTAAATGGTTTGTTTTTAAATGCAGCACCATTATTTTGCTGGCAGTTAGGAAACCTATATACATTGAGGGGAAATAAGTATCCTTGAAGTATCGTCTTCAGTTCCCTAAGGTTACAAGGGTTCCCCTGATGGACTCATAATTTGAAAATCCCCCATGAATTTTCAGTGAGTTACAAGGCCAAACAAGACCTTCTTCAGTTATTTTGTCTGTATGTTTGGGGTCATTGTCTCCATCTTCTCCCCAGATTCAGTTTCTTGGCCAATGAGATTAAATTCTCCTTTCATATATCCAGGTACATCACACCCTTCATATTTGCTTCAATGATGTGTAATACCCCAGCACCCATTGCAGATAAGTGGTATGGTATTCTTGGGATGATAAGCACAACCCTTCATTCTCCAACTTCTGATTTGTCTAAATGCTTTTAGAAGTGCACCCCTGTGCTTCTTTTTCACCAGAGGTGTTTTGTGTGGCATGTAGGAACACAGATAATTGAGGTGCACTTCATTGTTTATTGTTCTCTGCGTAACTGTTGTTCCTGCTGCTTTCAGGTCATCCTGCAACTCTTTTCGAGTGCCACCTCTTACCTTATTCACTCTTCATTAGTCTGAGAGTGTGTTGTGAAATCTTGCATGTAACATATATATGTTTGTGCTTATGAATACATCCTTTTTTAACCCATATGCACTGGATATGCACTGGAACTATATTAAATACCAAGTGTATTAAATATACCATTTCCCTTCACTGAATTGTACAAATGTCTTACAAAATATTGGAATATCTTTTTTTCATATCACTCAACCCTAATTTGAAATAATGATACATTATAAATGATAAGAATGAAATGCTGACTGCTACAATAACAATTAAATCTGGAAACATTGTATAGTGATTCATAGTCACTTAATAAGCTTTCATCTATTTTAATCCCTGCTTTCTAATAATGACCCAGACACACACACACACACACATACACACACACACACACACACACACACACACACACACACACACACACATATATATATATATATATATTATAAGACCAGTGCAAGCAAAGCACATGACAGGACAGTTTAGAATGTGTCTGGTTTTCTCCTAAAGCTTTTTGTTCTCAATTGCAATCCCCACTGTCAGTACGAGATTGGTTGGTTAGCAGGTTATTTTTAGAGGTGGTTAATCTTGGGAACAGGGTGGTCCCCTGTCTGAAACATGCCGGGAGTGAAATATTGATGTGATAGAGAGAACCCTGGCGTTTTCCTCCAGGGAGCTTTTGCCCCATAAAATCATTACCCCCTACATTCTGTGTGACTGTGAGTGTACCCTCACGTTTTAACTATGTGAGCCCAGTGAAGTAGGAGGAATGAGGTTTTATTAAGTGTATGTAGATTTTCTAGGAAAAATATGTAGAATTTATGTAGGTTGTTATTTAAGTTGTTATTTATTTAAGCGTATACCCACTGTGTGTGTTTTATTTTATGAACCTTACAGGTCTTTACACAGATAGTGCACTTAGTCTGCATGCTGTCTGATATGATGGTCCATCAACTCTGACCACTTTGATCTTTCGGACTAAAGCTGCTTACTGATTCCTTTGTTGCTCCTTTCTGTTGCTATGGTGAATGCTTAGTAACCATACAGAATTCAGAGTCTGTACGCTGTAGCTGCCAGTTTACCATCTTGCTCGGGTCACTGCAGTAACACTGACATATAGAGGTGATTTTGATATCTCTTATTCCAGATGGTTTCTGTCTCTGTCTCACAGTGAACCCATGTGATCTTCACCATGGTCCTCTGGGAATTGTAGTCTCCCAGAGGAGAAATTGCATCTGGACCCCTTGCTCAGACTCAATAAATATATCCAATTTTTCACTCAGCCAGCTTTAATGAGAATTGACCAGTGTTTAAATGAGGCATTTTCACAGCCATCTCACAGGCAGAATAATAGGAAGAGCTAAATCAAATGGGGACAGCACTCACCTTTGTCTGCAACACAGCGTCCACTCTAACGCTTCGGTGTTTTACCCTGAATTCAAAACTGAAAGTTGAAAAGATTTTAAATTAGAAATGAAGATGTAGTTTGAAGAAACAGTTAAATATAACATACAGAAAACAGTTTCTAACTGTTTATAATGCAATGCACTACTGTTTCATAATACAATTTTTTATGAGCTTAAAAATTTGTCTTTCTGAATGTGATGTAAATATTCTTTAAAAACTTGCATGCCCTCTTTAGTCTTTATAACGGCATCTTGCCTGTTTGTTATCCTTTTGGATCCTCTCGATCTTAATATTTATATCCCATCCCCCCACACTGTTCCTGTTGTATTACTGAGGTTCCTTTGTCATTTTTTTTAACTGTTGGAATACATTTTTTCTAGATAAATTGTAAAGGTTTATTTCCATTTTGTTCATATATTTTCCGTTTGTGTTTGTGAGGACAGAGCTTTGAGTCCTCACTGTCACAGCATGTGCTTAATGACAACAGAGATCAGTAATTATCCCTGTCCCTCAGGCTGAAGTCAATGTGGCCTTTTGTGCCCCACTGTCAGCAGCACAGTCACCATGTGAAAGGGACACAGATGGCTGTCAATTAATCGACACATGAGATACAAGTTGTACCCTTCCATGTGGTTGAGTGGGCTATTTGTGCTCACAGCGCACACTTTCCCCCTACTTCCTTGCAGATGAAGAATGATGGGAAGACACATGAAGTGTTTGACCTGGCTGAATACGAGCGATCAGAGGAGGTGCGCAAAGCCAAGAGTCGCAGCAAGAAGAACCACAGCAAGTTCACTCTGCTGCGTTGCCGGCAGCCTCGGGTCCGTGTGAGTCCCCACTGCACACACACACACACACACGCACACACACACACACACACACACACACACACACACACACACACACCGTGGTGAAGTAAATAATAGATTAGCAAGGAGAAACCAGAATATCCCAATTGTAGGGTTCCTACCTGTACCATCAGTATCAGTTAGAGTTACATTTCCAGAGTAAATGGTACACAGATGTGCTACATATCTGTCTGTTTAGTAAACTGCTTGGCTATCTAGCTCTGATCCACCAAAAACATAAGTTATGATAATTACAATTGACCAAGGCAGACAAGAGTGTACGTTGGAATTAAGTGTTCCACCTGCAGGCAGCTAATGAAAATTCAGTTGATTTTTCAACACTTTCTGTCGACAGAAACGAACATTTCTCAATGCCTCAAGAGCATCTTCTTCTGTAGAAGACAGAATACATAATCAACTATTGTCCAGCTCGTGATTTTGAGTACACTGTATTGCTCTGTCACAACAACAAACCCTCAACCTGAAATATGTCAGCATCTGTCAGTGTATTGCCAGTCCCTTGGCTCTGAGTCAGGATATTGTCAAGGTTCAGCATGTAGAATTAGATCTCACAAAATCACACAATGCATACTATTTTTGGTTGTTTTTCTGGGAATGTAGAATAACCATTTAGCATTTTTGTAATTAAAAGATCATGAGCAAATGATGTATTTTTGCCTGCTTTTTACTCTTTTTACTAAATCTCTTGGATGTAAAATGTGCTGTACTTGGATAAGTTGAAGCTAATTTAATGTAAAACACACAGCTGCCTGTATCTAACATTGAGGGGGCGAGTGTGTGTTGCTTAAAGAGGGAGAGTTTCAGGACTGAGAATCGACCATCTTCAGTTCTAAGTGTTCTATTTTTCATTATTTTTTTAGGGAACACATGGATATGCTTTACACCTGAATTTTCCTGGTGTTAGGCTTCAGACAAAGTATAACTCCAGACAGTGCTAATATTTCTCTTCTTTTGTCTTCCCACTTTATACTTCCTTCAGCACTGCTATAAAAGTTATTGAATAAACATGACTCCTCTTGATGACAGATGCTATTAAGAAACACATATATTTACAGTAAAATTGTTTTACCAGAACCATGCAGTGTATAAAGGCTCTCATTCTTGTCTTTTTCTTAGACTCCCAATCTTGTGTTCTTAGCTGTTAGTCCAGAGGAAAAGGAGTCTTGGATCAATGTTCTCAACACAGCCATTACAAGAGCCAAGAACCACATTCTGGATGAGGTAAGCTTTTAAACTTTAAAAAAAATCCTCTGGTGCTCTTTGTTTCTGGCTATTTTATTTTTATACATTTGTTCCCATAATTGTTCTTTGGTCACATGCTCCCACTTCCACCCATTCACTCCAGTGTCTGTTTTTCTCTTCTGTTATTTTTTTCCTTACAGGATTTGTCCATATTAATTAACGCTCCCAGCCCCCAGTTTTCTCCCAATTTTTTTGCATTCCTTCTGAATTAATCATTTTAGAAGAATATGCAAAGCACTGCAGCTGATAAAAAAATTACAAAACTGTTACTGTCCCTGTGGTGGATGTTTCCTTGAAACTCATTTTAGCTAAGCATCATTATCATAATCATAGCCTACATAAAACATGGCTGCTTTGACAGGCAGAAATCAGATGAGGTCAGTTTAATAACGTGGTAAGCAAAATTTTCCATCTCATTTTAGAAAAAAAATGTCATCCATTACATCATGTTTTGTAATATCCTTTACCAATAGTTTCCAATTTATATGAGAAGCTAAGAAAAACCTGCTGAGATGACACTCAGATGTTAGCTGTGAACTGTGTATTCCCAGTGATGGTAACGCTTCACTTTCTGTGAAAGTGTGGAATGTGAAAGCACTTCATATGTCAATTTGTACGATCTGTGAATTAATCAACTCCTGTGTACAGCAGATAGTATGTAAGGAACTGTGAGTTTGCTATGTCGTCTACAGAATAAACATGTACAGTTAATTAGCACTTAGAACTAAATTTAGCCCACTTCATCATATGTTGTGTCTTGTCAATATTTAACCCAAAAGGGGCATATTAAAATGAAGAACATCTGGCCGAAAATGACTAAAGTTTTGACTAAGGTTCTTCACAGGTCACGATTGTTGCCTTTGCAGGTTACGATTGATGAAGACAGTCTGTTGTCTCACCCAACACGTGACCGTCCCAAGGTCCCACTTGGACGCCGCTTGCCCACACGGGGTCATCTTATGGCGGTGGTGGGTGGCTTTTCAGTATTGATTTGACCTCAGTCAGGACTCAGTTAATAGTTGTATGGGCATGTTGCTGAGTATTACAAAAAAAAGTACTGCTCAATTTGCTCAAGACTTTCTGCTATAAATTGGAAGAGATTTGTATGTTGGCATGCAACCAATAGAGTATAAGGAAATATGGTATTTTAATAAAAAATTGTTTCAATTTCTTCCTGTCCTTATGATACTCCACAGGCCTCAACCTCTTCAAATGGAATGCTGACTCTTGACCTTGTGCATGAGGAGGACGCTGGCATGCTAGAACATGATCATGCTGTGTGGGTAAAGGACCATCGGGGAAACCTTGACTTGTTGGCCCCTGCACGAAAGCGTGCTGGCACTGATGTCTCGAGACCTCGAGAGACACCTGTGGAGGGCAGGGTGAAGACCAGCAGCCTGCCCCGTGAGAGTGAATTTTCCTGGAGCCACCAGAGCCAGACTAAAAGCCCTCTGCATGGGAAGAATCGTGTAGACCTCGGAAGAATTCACTGTGGCTCACTGGATAACACAATGAGTCTCACAAGCCACCTTCACGACATAATCACCCAGCGGCTACAGAGGACCCAGGAACTATTGGCAGAGATCCAGGGGCAGGAGCCCCAAAGAGGGCGAATAGGTTGCTACCCCCATCTGAGGGGCATAGATTCTCCATGGCTGTGCCATTTAAAGGGCTCAGATTCCCCCCAGTCTAAGAGTTCCAGCTCCCACAGCTCATCTCATGGGAGAAGCACAGACTCTCCCTCCCGAATTAAGGCCAAGGATTCACCCAGCTCTAAGACAAAGGAATCACCTCGTGTCAAAGGGAAGGATTCCCCTCATTCAAAATCCTCAAAGTCACCTCACTACAAGGACCAATTCCATTCAAAGAGTGTTGATTCACCTGATTCAAAGGCTTCCTGCTCACCCAGTATGAAATGCATTGATCTGACCCACATCAAGGGTTCAGAGTCACCCATTTCTGCTGGCAACAATTCACCCTATTCAAAGACCGTTGACTCGCCCAATCTGTGGCTTTTGAGTTCGCCCCATTTTAAAGGGATGAAGGACACGGACACATTTACTGAGTTGCTGGACTGGGAGAGCAGGAGGGCAGCAACTGAACGGTTGCTACAGGAAGCAATCTCCTCGTGGGAGGAAGCAAGGGAGGTTCTGGCAGAGGTGAAGGAGCTCCAGGCTAGACAGAAACAAGCAGAGCAGAACCAAACTCCAGCTCCTTCAACCCTCTTATAGCAAAGCACACCTCCACACCTAGTCACGATGATGTAAACTACTAGAACTATTCTAAATAAATTATATGAGAGAGCACAATAAATACACGAATTGCACTGGGAACAGTTCCTTTCCCTAATTCTCTCATACCACATTGTTGATAATATTCATTCTTAATATTCCCTTCAACACCTCAGGCCCTTGTCTTTGCACTGGAAGTTTTTACTGTAAATTTTACTGTATGTTGTACCCTTCTTTTAAATAATGTAAAGGTTCTTTTCAATCTTAAACTATTATCAGTATACTTCATGAATTTCTGTTATATTGTTTACAGTTGAAGTCAATGTTAAATCTGTTTACAACAGTTTTAGATATGAAGTGTCTATGATGCAGATACACCAGACACAGATAAAGACCTGTGGTCATGTTGTCATACATGCCCTCTCACAGACCTTTTGACAAAAATGTACATTTTTATTTCATTATAATCTTTCTATTAAATGACAGAACTTTAGTTCTTCAAAAATAAAACGCCAATTTATCTCAAAGAATCATTGCATTGTAATCAGTGTATTTGATCTTATGTTAATTCAAAGCTTATCAAAGACCAACTCATCAGCTGACCTAGCTAATCACACTTTTACTACTTTGTCAGTATTAACGTTAAATTGAAAGTTCATTAGCGCACTTCCGCCTCCATGGTTCATAGGCCTTGTAATGTCTTGATAATGATAGTGATTTGCTCCATGAAAGCATGCTGATCACTGGCATCTTTGTGAGCTGCAGAAGCTACTTATTAATTTCATTTGATTCTCTAGAGGGAGTGTAATTAGATGGTTTTAATTAGAGTGGATGTAAAGGGCTAAAGTAGGGTCAGCTGGATGTAAAGCAGTACCCTTAGTGTACTGTTTGTTTGCTCTTTAGTATTGCTGCTCTTTCAAGGCAGCAATGTGAAAAAATGTTTTGAAGATTACTCTAATAGCTGGTTTAGAGTTTATTTTAAGGAACAGGCAGTCTAGGATAAGAATCCATTTACAGCTTAATTTTCTATGCCAGTGTAGGTGTGAGTCATAGGCCACTGAATTATTAATTTGGCATTGAGCTGATAGTTATGCAGTATGGCCTTGGTTGCAGAATGCTTGACTAATCATACAGGGTGTATTCACACAGTGTATTCCCTCTGACCAGATAAGAGTCATAACATAAGTGTACTTAAAGTCAAGGGTGAGCTCACCATGCTGAAGCAGGTGTGAAAATGAATTGTATATTACTGAACTATAATAGCCTCATATGCTTTCTGTACATACATACATATGAGCTGTCAACAACAATGAAAAGTTCTAAACAATTAAGGTTAATTGCAGTCACAATTTGTCTAATGTCTGGTTGAACCTGGATGCAGTTATGATCATAGATAGATCTGTTTCATTTAGAACATTTTAGTAGATCTAGAGTAATAGTTATTCGTATATTAAAATCATGTATGTATGAGCTTTGGGTTTAATCCTCACCTCTATTATGGAGAAGGGTGTCCATTAACACAAACACACCTTAATATGAAATTCATTCTCCTGTCATTGAGCAAGTGGTACATGACTGAAAGCCCCTAATCCCCAATCCAGAGCAGACTTCAATACTTCAAAGGATTCAAATATTCAGCAAAGGTGTGTGTTTCCACAACTAGAATAAATAATTCAGAGGCTTCCCTTTGACTGTCGACTCATTTTTCTTTTGACTAGCTCCAGAGTCACTGGGGCAGGGATTTTTTTTTCATCATATTCATTTATATCCATTTGGAGTCACTACCACACCATAACCATACATAATGTACATGTTACGATGTGTGAAGCACCAACTTATTGTCACTTTTAACCACATTCTAGCAGTAAGTAGGTGTCAGAGTGTCATCTGTGGTTACCCCATCCCTGATATAGTGATTGGAATTCCAGCTATTTTCATCGGGTCACCTCCCCAGTAAGTGCCAACTCTTTCAGCTCTATCTGTTGATTAACCCTTGTGTGGTCTTAAAATTATGTCTACTCCCTTTGTCCTAAGGGTCAAAAATGACACGCCTTCACTAACCCCTTAAAATAAAACAGTTTCATTGAATTTTAAACCCCAAATCTATTTTTCATGAAGAAACAATCTGTCATTCATCTGAAACTTTGTGAATATCTGTGTTTTCCCTCTTCACAGTGCAGAAAGACTGCAGTTAAGCAGTGCACACCACTCGTTTTCTCTGCTGGTAAACATAGGGGCGGGTCATTTTTAACCCCTAAGACAACACAAGGGTTAAATACTGTAGCTCAGTAAAATCATGTTACCTTTAACAAAATAACTGTATAGGTTGTATTGCATGTGTTATAAATTATTTTAAATAAATGTAAAACCAACAAGATGCTACATACGGATAAGCGACAAGCCAAGGGATGAACTGGTGGATCTGTTCTGCTTTGGGGATATTTTGCTGTGATGGTTTGTGTCCACTTTTCCCCTCAGAGGGAAGGGTAACTGCAAATCAATACAAGTGATAAAACATTTCTGTCCTGATGGAAGTGGTCTCTTTCAGGTTCCAATGTCCAATCCATATCCACCACCAGCATCAAAACACCAACTGAAGGAATATTATTTGGAAGAATGCTGTTCTACCTGCCAATACAGTTCCAGAGACTTGTATAATCTGTGCCAAAGAGCACTAATATGGTGGCTCGTGGTGGCACAAATCCTGAAACACTTTACATTGTTTTTGCCTTAAATTTGTCACCTGTCTGCATTTGCACTGACTGTAAGATTCCAGCATTAAAATTATAGGCATAACTCACTGTATTCATATCATGAACATTTTATTCATATTATGAAAACAGAATACTGATCATTTGTTCAAAGAAAGCCACACATGATCTATTACTGCTCTACAGACATAATGTTCACTTCAAAGAGCCAGTGCAAGTTGACTTGTTCATGAATGACACATCACTAATGTCCAGGGGCTTGTGATACAAAAGGAAGGTGGTTTGAGTTGTTGCACTGTTGCTTATATATAGAAATGTTCATATAGAGGTGCTATGACTCCATTAGCAGTGGAGTGTGAGTGTGTGTGTGTGTGTGTGTGTGTGTGTGTGTGTGTGTGTGTGTGTGTGTGTGTGTTTGTGTGGATATGTGTGTGTATGAGCGAGAGAGAGTGTGAGTGAGAGAGAGTGCGTGTGTGAGAGAGAAAATATAAAGGTTAGGAATATCTGACAGTTTTGACCTTGTAGGGACATATGGCTACTCATCACAAGGATACTGCTTTCAAAAAAATTTAAACTGCGGTTTTTTTTTTTTAATTTAAAAACTAAAAAAGGTAAAAGAGCTTAAAGCTTGGGTTAGATTTGGTGTGGCATAGCATTAATTAGCTGTATTTATAATTATGTCCAGAAGGTCCTCACTAGGATAATAAGATAAATATGTGTACGTTTGTGCGTGATGGTGGATGGACCATAGCTTTGTGACTTATTAGTCTTGCAGGAAAACCTTTAGTGTGTATCCATTGAATCAGAAGGATTATTATGGATATTACAGTGACAACATTATGGAACTGGGGCCCCAGAGCCAAATGTTAAATGTGAAATGTTCTTTCAGACACAGTAGTATTTTTAATATAGGAATATGAGAGAGTGGCAAAAAGAATGGCTGCTAAAAATGACCCATATTCACAAATACATCAGTCTCACTGCAGTAGAGAGAGAAAGGGCCATATGGCTTCTCCACATGGGACATACTTTGCCTGCATGCAGTTGGTCAGTCATCCCTATGTGAATTCAAAATTTTTAGCCATTTTTACCTCGTGCACATCATGCACCATGGGAAGCAAATGGCACTACCACCACTGGCATGAAATACATGGTGAATAACCTACATGTGATTCTGACTGACACATTCTGGGAACCACAATACACAGAAAAATGTAAAAATAAAAACAACATATTCCAGACTAAGCACTGTCCATTTCATGGGTAGTAAGACAGTATAAGATAGTTGAAATCAATGAAATAAATGCTAAGTGTGCAACGTTCATTTAAACATTAATGGGTATTCATTAAATTTCAAATATGTATGTTTGTAGAAAGGAATACAAGTGAAGGTCTAAAATAAGATACACCTCAATGTACCAGACAAAGTATGCATTTACAAGACTGAAAAAAGAAAACGTGAAACCGCCACCATTAAAAAAGGGTTTTCCTCCCAAGTCTAACACCAATTTCAAGCATCAATGCCAAAAACATATCCCATATTATTAATACTACAACACAAAGGAGAACAGCCATGTTAAAGTGTGCTATAAGAACGAGTATCTGTAGCTACTGAATCTTTTTTGTCATGTTACACATGGCCACTTATAAAAAATAACATTGCAACAAAGAGCTCTTTCAAAATGCTCAGGCTTTTCCATATTTTAGAAGATTTTTCCCTCCATATACCTGAAAAGTTTGGTCAGGAGAGGCCAATTTATCAATATTCAGAAAAGATGTGTATTTCCACAGTGAGTTTAAAAAAGCTATAATAAATTATTCAGAGACTAATCCTGTTGACTCTCCTCAACTCCAGGCTCACTGGGGCAGTTTAAAAAAAAAAACAATTACCCATTTGGAAGGACTACCATAGCACAACCATACATAATGCTTATGTTATGACTTAATACTTATGTTATGACTTAATGCTTATGTTATGACTTAATGCTTATGTTATGACTAAAACAACAGCTGACTGCATTGTCTTTGATATAAACTCTATTTAAATTAATGCAAAACCAGCAGGGTGCTACAAATTTGCATTAACAAATAGTGTAAGCATTCCAGGCTTTATATCATTGCGTCTCTCAGTGTAATACTGATGAGCAAACAAACCCATTTCAGGATGTATTACTGCTCTACCGATATGTGAGTTAGCTCACAGCTTTCACCTCAAGGAGCCAGCTCAAAGAATCGACTCTTGTCGTCACTGTGGGGGTGTTTTATGACCGCATTAGCAGAATAGCAAGTCAGGAGATACCAGTGATCCTGTACTAATGTGTGTGTAGAGAAGCTCGACTAAAGAATCCAATTAAGTCCAAGTAATATTCAATGTTGTTAGAACTAATCAAAATGGTAAAAAGATGTTTATCGACAGTCATTCATAATAGTTTTTTTTTTCTGCAGCATGAATTATATGGTCATGTCCATCCTTGGAATCTGATGTTTCCCTATGACCTTGCCTCGAACATGCTAAGCATTAATTATGGATTCATCTATGATAACATGGGTTGTGTATGGAGGCTAGTGGGGAAAAACATGTTTAATTCATCACTCTCTTTGTGTGGATAATTATAGCTTCAAATAATTTAGACTGCATAATAGTATTTTGTGCTAGCATGAGATGTTTCCTGGTTCAGTGGTGCTTGAAACATTCCAAATTTATCTTCTAAATAACGTGTCCATAAATACTGTGTCAACATTCACAATGGATGTGTGCTGTTGATGAACCAATATAAACTCGATTTGATTATATAATCATACATTTAATTCATTTAAAGGGCAGAGCTCTTTATTTATCTGCACTTTTCAGATCCTGCACCCACTGACATTAAAATGGTCACACAAACATGACCTAGTAATCAAAATAAATTTCAGGGTTATGTAATAAAGCATGATGTTCAGTATCATGTTTTTATTCCTGGGAGCAGCTGCGTGATCACCAAATGTGTGTTAAAAGAACAGCTGCACACTGGATTTGGCATAATCACTTCTCATCTGTATGTCTGTGACACACACACACACACATATATATATATATATATATATATATATATATATATAT
>CM074967.1:10980985-11011271 GCA_037577455.1 Pangasius macronema | reverse complement strand
ACAGTGTAATGATTTAGAACTCCACACAGTTACAGTGTAATGATTTAGAACTCTACACTGTTACAGTGTAATGATTTGGATTACACTATAATCTATTACTTTAACTGAATTTTCATTGCAGAAGCACTATTTTATTTTAATGAAGCAGGTTCTAAAAAGTTCAATTATTTTATCAACCAAGCAGCAAAGATAAATCAGGCATCATTTCATTTTTTTTAATAAGCATAGTCTCAGAATGTTTTTATTTTGGAGGGATAAAAAATATACTGGATAGCATTGTGGCAAAGTAGGTAGCATTGCCTCCTCACAGCTCCAGGGTTCTCAGGGTTCAATCATGAGGTTGGGTTACTGTCTTTGTGGAGTTTCACAAGTTATCTCTGTACGTGTGTGGGTTTCCTCTGGCTTCCTACCACCTCCCAGAATAATGGTAGTAGGTGGACTGTCCAAATTGCACCTAGGTGTGAATGTGGGTGTGCAGAGTACCCTGTGAGGGACTGGCATCCCATCCACAGTGTATTCATGCTTTACACCCAGCGTTCCTGGGATAGGCTTCGGATCCACTTCAACCTTGACCAGGATGAAGAAGTTACTGAAGATGAATTAATAAATGAATGAAAATTTTGCTTTTATATAATCCATAGTCATAATCATTTTACCATACCATGCAAATGTTACCTACTTTCTTGGATATAACAGAATTATTAGCACAGTTCCAGTGATCCTGTTCTTTCATTTGCCATAACACAATACACACCAATGTAATAAATTACTAATGAGATATGTCATGGCTCCACCCTTTCCAAGCACTACAACACACCCTATTGGCTTAAAGGACATTTCCCAACTCATGAGTTATTAATGGCTCTTTGTAACCCTGTCTGTTTTGCTCTTGTGTGCTTAAAACTGTCCACACCCCTTTCCACTAACCCAATGCTGAAAGCATGTGTATTGATAAATAACTAATGGCTGTGTATAGGTAGTTTGCAGATGGCAGTTCTGTACAGTATTAAACACAGGAGACTGCTTTCAGAGGTGCTGCAAACCACACACACCACAGAGCTGGTTAAGATGTCACGGGCAGGGTTACTTACACAACTTTAACGGCACTAAAAAAATAGCGAACTTCTTTGTTTATTAGGGAACTACTTCATAAGAACTGTTTTCTGGTTAAACTCGGTACATTCAGTTTCAAGAACTACAAAAAAAGTAAATAATCTCAAATACACATTCCTATATGCACAATATTAAATTGTAGTTTGTTTCAAATGAAAATCTATTTTACTCCATAAGTAATGTAATTCCACTATACACTAGCAGAGGAAGTTTTTTTTTTTTTTCAAGTTACTCATTCGTTCTACTAAAAAAAAAGCCAACATTTACCTGTCAGTTTTTAGGTCACTTTTGCAGAGAATGACTGCATTATTACATGGTAATAAACTACTTATAGCAATTCATTTTTATCACTCTTACTCCCAAAGGAACCAGGAACAATCCTGTTTGAACATCAGCACCTGTGTAGATTTTCAACCTCAAGAACTGCTAATTTGTGATGCTCTACACAATGCATTACTGGATAAAACAATTTATACCTTCATCAAATCATTTATCATAAATCATGTCATTTTTTGTGTTTATTTTTTTGTTTTCTAAAAAATGGGGAAAAAAGACAGGGAAAAAATAATCAAACATTTAAACCAAACAAAACTAAATCCCTCCAGAGAGGTTTAACTCACATATAACCAGAAACACAGCCAAGTACTGAAAAATAATAAAAAATAACACAGGAGACCCGCATCTAGGGACTTTAGTCTTGGACATAAGGTTTGTATTAAAACAATTAACCAAACAGCTTCATTTAAAAAAAAAAAAAAAGAAAGAAAAAAAAAGAAAGGAAAAAAAGAAAGAAAAGGAAAAACCCCACACACTAACATTGAGCAGTTGGAACATACACTATATACTGTACATATTGCCATACGAACATTAGTTTAAAGGTACTATTCTGTAAAATATCCCCCACAAAAAGTATAAACTAACCCGTTTCCACACCAAGACATAGGAATAAAACTTCATCAGGGAACTAATTAATCCAACAAAGCCATTAAACCTGATCATTACGTGAAATTTCCCAGCAATGTCCCTCTTAAAAGAGAACAAAAACTTGCTACAGACAAAATAATTCAAAGATAACTGAGTTGTGAATGATATAAATGCTTATGGTGTCCTGTGCTTTTAAAAAAAAAAGAAAAAAAAAGACCAATTCCAATTAAAATAGGTTATAATCCTGTCAAAATGTTTATACTACACTGCACCCCAACCCCCTCCCTTGTTTTCAGTTAATTTACATCACATTTACATACATCACACTCTGGGCTGTCTATTTGAACAAGCTTAAGGTGAATCAAGAGGCATCCCTTACAAAGATAGTGCCATGGACGGTATCTTCTGCGTGGATTGGTCGATCCAAGACCACGAATGCTGCTAGCTGAAGATCAATGGCTCGATGCTCCGTAGTGGGCTGAGACTGAGGCTGCCCAGAGAGGTAGATGAGGAGCAGGCCGACTCTTGGAGAAGATCTTGGGGAAAGTCACTGGCAGGTTGAGCACGAGCTAAATGGTTGAGTTTAGGCTTTAGAGACCAAGGTTGCTGTGTCAAATCCCCTACCAGTATTTATGTCCCAGTGTCCTCTGGGAAAGGTGTGGAGACACACCAAAACTGCCCACAGACCTCTCCCCTCCCACCACTCAGCCACAATGACAAGATTCTCATGCTGGGACAAAAACTCGGAATGGCTATAAATGAATTATCAATAAACCCCTTTTTATATAGTATATTATGTATTTATCAAAAGAAAACATTTAGCCTCTACAGTGATATATCTATGGTATACAAGAGAAAAACAATCTGCAAGATCACACATTTTTCAAAGTTGTTCAACAGACACATGGGGTTAGTCATCATCTTCATCATCTTCACCCTCATCTTCTGCATCTCTCTTCCGCTTCTCCCCCCGAACCTCTGCCTCTTCTTCTAAAACACAAAACACGCAAGAGTCATATACGAGAGCAGAAACCCTGGTGCCTGAGGTATCAAAACCACTAAAGACTGCAAGAAATCTCTGTGGGTGCTTTACACTTACCCTCACCTTCCTCCTCCTCCTGTTCTTCTTCTACATAGTCATCATCATCCTCCTCGTCCTGTTACAGGAAGACATGACCAGTACATAATTAATGCCATGGCATATATACTTAAAATATGTTTAAAATGATAAGATGGTATTCAACATTAACATTACCTGAATATCATCTTTCATCAGGTAGGACAGCCCAACCTCTCCACTCTCTGATTCTTCTTCATCCTCATCCTCCTCCTCCTCATCCTCATAATCACCAACAGGTCCGGCTCCCTCCTCACCATCCTCATCATCTTCTGAGCCACCACAAACTTAAACACCATGGCAGAACTAAATTAACTCTAGTTTTACGTTAATTGTAAAAGCATGTTCTGTAACATGATCTTACATTTGTCAAATATACTTCACAGTATACAAGTTGTATGATAATCTTCCTCTATAGTCCACTCACCATCACCATCATCCTCTGAGTCGGGAGCCTCGTTGTCCTCTGCATCAAATCCATCCAGGTATGTGACCTGAGGCAGCAGTTCAAAAATGCTCTCCCTGTACTCCTCCAGTGTTGTGATCTCACAGTTAAAAAGGTCCAGGCTTTTCAGATTCTTCAGGTTTTGCTGAGGGTTACAGTGGATGTGAATAGTGGCATCATGGGCATTTAACTTTGGAATGGTTGCACAGTGTGAGCACATGTGTTGTGAGATGTCATACAAATCAAATGAAATGCACTCAGATGACAAGATTTCTCTTGTTGTACAGTGTAAGACCAGTTTTAGATCATTGTTTAGAACAGTAACTATTATCACTATTAGAACATCACCAACTGCAATAACATGATTTGCAGATGCAGGACGTATTTTAACAAGTGCAGTAGAAGACCTTTGTCCCTTACCAGAGCTTCCACTGTGCTGAGTTCTTTAATCTTGTTGCCACTCAGATTCAGGTACGTCAGATTAGGGCATTTCTCTGCAAGTATCTCCAAAGAGCCCGAGATGTTATTGTCACTCAGCTCCAACTGGGTAAGAAAAAAAACAAAACATTACATTAATATAACTAGATTTTCTTGTATATTTCTGTACATGCTTATGGACATGAATTACTCTAATTCTTGTACAATGAAGTGTCTAATTGACTTCATAAAATGTACATTTGATCGTACATTTTTTGCATTGTTTATTGCAAATAGGGGTCAGAATAGTAATTTTTCTACATCTACATTTCATTCAATGAAAGTGTTTCAGCACTTAATGAGTATAAAAAAAAAATCTAAATGTTGTCACACGTTTAAGGTTTTCATTTGACTCGCCCTCATACATCAATATAAGCTCTACTAATTCCACTTCTGATTACCACAAAGGTTAGGCAGATGAAGCAAACTGCTGATCGGTTTGTGAGTTATGATCAAAGTTGTACTGGACTGACCTTCCTCAGTTTGGGCAGTGATGGCAGCATGGCCAGTGATGTGAGACCAACATTAACCATGCTGAGGAACTCCAGCTCCTTGAACTCATCCGTGAGGCCCTCGATCTCTCCATCACTCGAGCGGCAATTGTCCACAACCAGCTCTGCCACCTGCAGGGAAAGTGAAATGGTATATGGGTCTCTGAAACAGGGTGGGTCACTGGAGACGAGGAGTCCTTAAATTCAACTAACTATAACGTTTACAGTTCTAACATCTAGTACAAAGGTTCAGAACAACTGGAAATAAATTGATAACCCTACTCAAAAATAGTGTATCACAATACTTTTAAAGACATTTTCACAAAACATGATGTATGTAACTATATTTAGGTTTGTGAACAAAGTGTCAATCATCTTCCAATGGGTTATTATAAATAACGGAATTGATCAGTTTAATTAAAGCAATATTTGCTATGCTCTCAGAAAAGAGTATCTAAATGCAATTGACTGCGATACCAGTATCGCCATACTGGCAAACCTTCCAGGATGTCGTTTTCTTTTAACTGGATAAGAGCCATAGCGGTCATTCATTATTTTATAGCATCCTTACATGATCCCTGCATGAATCTTCAAACGAGTCTCAAAACCAATCATCTCTGAAACGTCGCTCATGAATATGAAGATTTCTTTACTGAACCCAACATTGGCTTTAGCCATCTGCACCACCTACAGGTGAATGAGCTGAACTAACTACCTGCCAATGTATCAACAGAAGGCACTCCAGATTAGGCATGGGCGTTCACAAACTACTTTTTCTGGCGACACAGATCATCCTCACACCCCATTTACTTCAACAAACCATGTCCCTGTTGATTTCTTTAAAAATATTTACTTGAAAACAAGCCATGAAGCCAAACCCAACGCGCTTCTCCACCATTGCAGGTTAGGCTTAACTATAATACTACTAAACCTCTGTGTGTGTGTGTGTGTGTGTGTGTGTCCACCTCACCATCTGCCACATTCCTTCAAGTTCCAAAAAAAGAAAGACAGTCAAAAAACGAATATTTTCTTTCAAAATAGCTAGTCATGTCGAATATATACATATAAAAGCCCAGAGTCCTGTAAACGAGCTGAAAACAGGTTATATAATCCCGCCATTGTGATATAAACATGGAGGAAGAAATGGCACCTTGTTCTTTAAGGACTTCGTGAAAAGTCGAAACCGAATTGTGTGTCATAAAGTGGTCTCAAAATTGGTTTTTATTAACCTTCACTGGGTGTGTTTGGATGTACCAAGAGGACCCTGTTTGGTCTGCTAGGGTACACAACTAAAGTCAAAGTCACCAAACGTCGCCATTCGTGAAGTGAGGCGACAAAATGCCGTTCTCCTCCCGCACGCGCCCTCGCGCTCCTTCTTCTTCTACACTCTCTCTTTCTCTCGCGCTCTCACACTCACACACACAGGCGCCACAGCACCACACACACACACACACACACTCATAACACACACACACACACACTAAACACAGCGTCGGATTTACCGATTATACAAGACGAGAAAATAGGCTCGAAACATGACAGAGCTGTGAGCAGTAGCGGTTACAGGGGGGTTGATGAGGAACAGCGACAGCATGTGAACGTTTAGTGTTGAAGAGCTGGAGACCAAGATGTCCGCCTCGGGAGACCAAACCGCTCTCTTCGTGACTAGGTTAGAGAAGCCATACTGAAATAAACAGCCGCCAAGACACACTGTAATCAACTTATTCGAGCTAGTGGCAGAGTACTCCGAGTAAACAGGCTATAACTGTAATAAAGTATTCCGAATCTGTACAAACACACAGCCCACTAACGGCTTTAAGAGGTAATAACGTTTATTTATATCAATTCGTTCGTTTTCAAAATTACAACCGGATGGTGGCATGTCAACATTGCTCGAATAAGTCGTAATTGAAGTAGACAACGTTTGCGAGGGTAATTTCGAGAATAATAATCCGATTAATGTCTAAACTAGGGGGATTTATTCATTTTATGGCGCAACTGCCACTTCAGCACGGCTACATGAAGTCCAGCGCAATGGCGAACAGGAGAGTAACGGACTCACAACACACTCCGCTCACTCACTCGCTCTCAACACCCAACAGCTGCGTATTTAAAAAAACAAAACAAAAACAAGACTAATGTCGTAATAAATGTCATATTTCCTTAATCTATTAAAATGTAACCACATGCTCATTGTTCGTCGAAGTCGCATCCTCGCCAGCGCGCATGTGGTGTGTGAGTGCAGAGCAGCGCTGAGCGGAGTCTCGTTAACTCTCCGACTCCGCGCGAGAGACAGACAGGTTGCGATCCAACATCATTTCAGGGAAAAATAAATAATTAAAACTCCAGGATCTCACCTCTGCCGGAGTTCTGTTCCTCAGCTCTAAACTGATCCTCTTCTTCATCTCCATTGTGTGAGAAGATAGCGCACTGGACGAGACCGGGCGAGAAAATATAATTGTTAGAAACTCCGAAGCGCGGACCCACGGCTCAGCTTTCTTCAACGTCTACTCTTCTCTAACTGATCCTCCATGATACCTCGCAGCCAACCCCCTTTCCGAAACCCCGCCCACTCCGCCTCGCCATTGGTCGGTTGTGTTTTTGAGCGCGTGAGAGGTGCGCGAGCGTGCCACTCAGACAGCTCAGCCTGTTCAACATAATCGAGCTTTGGCGAGGAACGCGATTGGTTGGAATTGCGCGCGCAGTAAAATTAGACGGGTTGGTGCGGATGTCAGTAGAAAAGGGTTCAACTCGCCCAACCCTCCCACTCTTTGTTCTCATTGGCGCCTGCGCCCGTGTCACCCAATACACTCCCAATAAATACATCGATTAAGATCACAGTGATAATTCAGTACACTTCCTGACCTGGGAGGTGGCCCTACTGTTTTTATTAATGCCCAAAATAGTTTGGGAAAATATTAAATTATTGTGGAGTTTTTTTTCTTTTTCTTTTGCTTCCTTTCATACTATTACTTACTTGGCCAGATCTTATTTTTGTGTTCATTGATTATCAAAAATATCTTCTTATTTTATCTGGCTACATAATGCATAATGCAGTGCAAAACATAATACCTTAACACATTTTGCTATAAGAAAATTTATTTTTTTTGCTGTGAAAAAAATGATTACATTTGACTATAAAACATATATACACATCGCTTTACCATTGCCTTAAATGAAGGATTGCAATTTTGAAATTAGCTCCAGGCATTGACATATATTTTATAAGAAAGTAAGACATTTTGCATAACCCATGAATTCACATTCAGAACAGGCTGAAATGAACTGAACAACAGCCAAAAGCTCTTACCAACTAACACTTCTTATCTCCTACTCCACTCTTGAATAAAATGGCTGACCATAAAACACAACAGTCATGGAGGCTTAAAGGCTCCAAACAATCATGCCATGCCATCTGTCCCTGCACTATTTGCACTCAGCCTTACGGCATATCAGCTTGCTTAGGTAAAGCCTATGTTTTAGAATATATTATAGGGGATTTTGGACAAAGGTTTTCAAATGAAAGAGGACCCACCAAAAACATTCTCAAGAATATTTTACTCTCCCAAAGAAAAGTTTGAGGAACTCTATGGGACTAGTATAATTTTTCTGCTAAACGCCATTATTAAAAAAAAAAAAAATTCACGTTGCTGTGTAATACCCAAGGTGACCACAAGGTAACTGGACAGTCTAATGCAAGGGATACCATTACAGTTGTGAGAGGAAGTAAACAATCTTCCCTACTCAGTCATTTCATAACACTGCATTGTCCAGTGATGAAGAAGTGCAGAAGGACTCCTAATGTTGTAACACTACTGCAGAGCAAAGAGTAGGCCAAATGCTTAGTGCACAAGTGTTAAGCTGGGAAAGAAGCCGTGGCAAGCATGAACGAATACAATTTACATCACTATTAAAACACAAAAAGAAATATGGTAACCTGACTCACAACTGGAAAAAGAAGTGTAGAATTAAATCTGTGGGTGTTTCCACTGTAGCAAAGAAAGACCTGACAGTATGAAGAAGCTTCTTATTGCTTCTTTTTTTGTTACTAACAAAATAGGGCTTGCAAAAGACAAAATTGAAAATGTCTTTTCAGTTTAAATTTTTTTTGATATATGAAAAAAAAGAAACCTGCATTAATCAGTATAATAAATGTTATCACCTAATAGTGCATAGAGTTGAAAACCACTTTAAAAAATGTAGAAACCTGCATTCTGCTTGCAGAGCCTAGGTTATGGATGTGAGAAATGTTACTCTATAGAGGTAGGGAAAAAATCGGAAGCCGAATTTGACACCCTTGATTTAGTGTATACTGTTACATATGACTGGACAGATGGTTTATAGTCTGTTTGTAATATGAAGGCTCAAGAGTTAAAGGCATATAACAGGAAACAGGAAATAACTGCAGCAGAATGGTGGAAAGTGGAACATTGTTTGGTTGTAGTTATCCATTTAATATTAACAATGCAAAATTAAAAAGTAAAGTAACCTTGGTACACTTTTTACTAAAATTAATAAAATTAATCATTAGTTTTAATATGCCTAGTGATGCTTAATAAGGATTTACATGTTTGAAGTTATGTGTTTTTTGTTGCAATATGGCAGGTCAACGACATTAGTAGCACTGTCCCACTGACAGCTATAAAGACACTCAATAAGCATTTGCTTATAGTAACGTGTTATATTTCACTGGGTAATCCAAAAATACAAAGGAAAGCTTTAAATGCATGTGACAGGTGGTGATATGGACACCAGGAAGAAGCCCACAATGTTAGGACATTAACACCCACTAGATGGCAGAGAGCACAAGGACATGCCCTAACCAGTTATAACTGGATTTACTTTCACACCTTTGGCTACTACACTATGAAATTGTCACTAGATGGAGCAAAATGTCTTTGGATAGGTAGTATGTGTGTGTCTTGGGAACAATATTCTTGATATATGCCTTTTGTCTTAATTGAAACAAGACAGTAGAAAAATTAACCTTCTTAAACCAAATATTTTACTTTGAAAATAGAGAATATCAGGAAAATATATTAGAGAGTCATCTACACTCAACAGTTTACTGAATAGTGACAACATGCACTTTCACCGTTGAGGACCTCAGAGGACTCATCACACTTTTGAAGCTTCTTAACTATACTTTGTCATTGTATATATTATACCTGACCTACATGTTCTAGTAAAAATCTTTTTTGTTTAATCCCTGCTGCATTTCATTGAGCTTGTTTAAAACCACAAGACTATGGAGCCTCACAACAAATAAATGGCTGTAATGGTCCATTGTGCTGAGACCCCGGTGCTTCCCCTTGACCTTCATAGACAGCTGTTGTCACATCTCCTCAGTGTTAACTACACGTCTTTGTCCTTTTAGCAGTGTCCTGGCCCACTGCTAGGCAAATCAGGGGGCATGGCGGGGGTTATATGTTCCAGCCAGAACAAAGGCAAGTGCACACTGGTGTATTTGAATGCAGGAAGACAATAGAGAACATCAGGCTGCCTTGGGGAATCATAATAGAGGAAGCATTGGTATTAGTAGACACAAAGGACCAACCAGAGTGAAATATAAAGAATAGACTAGTGGGTGATTGCAATTGTGAACACTTTGAAATCTAGAACAAAGGATATCAATTTGACTTTGATATTGTAATACTTCAAATAGACAGCCAATCTATAAAAATATGGTTTAAGGTCATAAATGCAATAAAGCCAATTAATCACTCAAGCAAACTGCATACTTCCTTTGGAACAGGAAAACAAGAAGTTGAAATTCAGTGTAAGAGAATGTTTGTATTAAACTATAAATCTTTAAAAATTGAACACATTTGAAGCAGTACATAGTGAAGGCTGTGTGATTTTAGAGTGGTATTCTTACTGCTATGAACTTGAATTAAGGCAGGTATTTTAGACTCAGTGAGGACTCCCCATTTATCTGATGGAGTAGAATAGATTCTAGTAAAACTGACACAAGCCCCTCAGTTGAGTGACAAATCATCTACAACATTACAACACAAAAGCTGGGAAATTCCCCAGCACTTAGACTTCTTTGTGTAATTCATGCCTATGATGTTACAGTCATTGGTGTGCAGAGACATGAATTGCTATGAAACCACCAGGGTAAAAGGAAGGCTTGTATATTGTAAATACATGATAAGTGAGGTTGCAGACCTGTGGTATTTTATACATGGTTCTTTTAATTCTTTGAATTCTCTTTGCATTGTTGTGTTTAATATTATGGCTGTATAAGTCTTAGTGTGTTGCTGGGTTTGAAATAAACAAGTATGATTTTAATTAAAACAATTCAGATTTTTTTTTGCACATTCCAGCCACATATTGGATCAGAACAATATTTACTTATATTTGCTCTGTTTTTCTTCACTGCTTGCTGGTCTGGTGTTCCTTATTGTTTTAGATTTAGTTTTAAGATAGGCCTCATCTGAGTAGCCACAAATTTTTGGGGTTTTCTAAGATGTTTGTTCTTGCCTTTGGGTTCAGTGAAATGGCACATTCTCTGCCATTCTTTTAGGTTGTTTTCCAATGAGTGAGAATCATATGAGAATTAAATGTTGACTACTGTGAATAGGTTTTCTAGAGATATTCTATCAGTTTCTTTATTCAAAAGGCTAGTTGTTGTTTTTTTCCAGTGTAATCCTAATGTAGCTGTCCACTAAGGTGATGTACAGTATTCAAAAAAGCTTCTTACTGGACTCTGATTTTGATTCAGATATCAAAGACATATTTGGATCACTAACTCAGTAACTTGTTCCCTCCTTCAGCTACAGATAAGGACATGGGTGGACTCAATGATTAGCCATGAATTTGTCTAGAAAAATACTAGACAAAATCATTGCTAATGTACATCAGCATTTACCGACCACCAGCAACCACCAATAGGTATCATTCTTTCCTTTCTTGAATGTGCCGTATACAAACAGCTTGCTCTCTTATCCAGAACAACCACAGTCTCCCAATAAATTACACTGGTTCTCATCCTTCTTGACCTCTCAGCAGCCGTCAAAATGTTCAATCACAAGACTCTCCTCTCCATCCTCACAAACTTTGTAATTAACGGCAAAGCAATGCAAGTGGCTTGCTTCCTGTCAGGTGACAGAGATCAGAGAGGGGATCCACATCTCTCCACTGGTGTTCCACAAGGCTCATTGCTGGGTCCTCTTATATTTTCTCTCTATACCCACTCTCTCAGTGAGGTAACAATGTCCTCACATGGTTTTCCATACCACTGCTATGCTAATGACACTCAAAATATCCTCTCCTTTCCTCCCTGTGACAGTCATTTTTCAGCTCATATCTCAACATGTCTGGAAGACATATCATCATGGATGGCATCCATTCAACTGAAATTAAATTTCAGCAAGACTCAGCTGCTGCATATCCCTTAAAATGCATCCTGTAAAGATCTTGTGATATCCCTGGAGAATCTTGGGTCACACCAGCTGACAATGCACCAAACCTTCTGGGCAACAAACTGTGATTCTCTCCTTATGTTGCATAACTGACACAGTCCTGTAGGTTTCTTCCTTGAGCAGGGTCTGGCCTTTTCTCTCCACGGAAGACACTCAAGTGCTTTTTCGGTCCCTTGTCCCTTGGACTACTGCATCTTGGACTATAGGTCTTCTCCTGTGTGCCATCAGACCTCTGCTACAACACTTCAGAATGCAACTGTAATGTTTGCTTTCAATCTTCCCCAGTTCTTCCACATCACTCCATTAAAAAAAAAAAAAAAAAAAAAAAAAAGGACCAGCCCCCACCTACCTGAAGGCACTTATCAAACCCCACTCTGCATCATGTTTCCTTCAAGCTTCTTGCATGGCTTGACTTGACCCATCATCAAGACACAAGGAAGACATGCATCAAGACCCTTCTGTCTGGGCCCCCAGGTGGTGGCATGAACTCCACCTGGCTTCCTGAATGAATCACTGTCACTTTTCAAACAAAGACTGAAGCCCTACCTCTTCACTGAACACTTAACTGAGTAGTAAATCCATTAAACACACACACACACACACACACACACACACACACACACACACAAAATGCTTAAACTTGTTCTCTAATTTGATGTTGTACTAACTCCTTTCTAACAGGGTTTTAGCTTAATGGTATTCTTAGACCCTGAGGATATATTTTTGATGGAGACTTTAAAGCTTCTCCATCAACTTCTGTAACTCTCTCTGGATACATGCATCTGCTAAATGCTATAAATTTGTAAAACTCCCTGCTACTCCCCTTTACCGCTCCTCTACCTCCAGACATAAAACATATAGATCCACCAATGCTGTAAACAGGATTTTAACCCGACTTTATCCCCAGATGTGTTCTTTTCATTTTCAGAATTAGTGAAAACCTGTTATCATCACAGATGATCCAGGAGTGTGATATGATAAGCCTTAAAATCTTGCAGATGGTCAGCAGCAAAAACAAACAAACAAAAAAAAAAAACAGAAGAATGAGAAAGAGAAATAATTTTATCCCTTCTAAATTCTCTCTTCTTGAAAGTCCATGTTTACAGGTTGGCAAATATTAAACAATATGGATGTGATTGTCTTATAACTGTTTTTTTTTTAAATTATAACACAGACCACTGAAAGCTTTGGTGATGTGCGACACACCTTCCATGTTGGTTTCTATTGGATTCCGTTAATATTCCTGCAGTTTTAGCTCAGTAGACTCAAGGCATGGCTCCAGCACTGTTCATTCATCCTCCCACAGATGGCATAGCCAAAGAGGAAGACTTCTTTCCTGTGGTGGAAATGGCCCAGGGATGCTTTTGTTTTCCATGGTCCTGCAGACTGTGAATGAACACATTATGACCACAGTCTGCACTGCTAGGCTGAGGTCATCCAAGAATACAGTTTATAGACAGGCAAATCCTTCAAACTCTCTGTTTGCTGACATGTATACATATTTCAGATTACAGCAGTACATCTTCACTGTCTGTATATATATATATATATATATATATATATATATATATGTGTGTGTGTGTGTGTGTGTGTGTGTGTGTGTGTGTGTNATATATATATATATATTTGTGTGTGTGTGTGTGTGTGTGTGTGTGTGTGTGTGTGTGTGTGTGTGTGTGTGTGTGTGCGTGCGTGTGTGTGTAAATACTCTTTCAAAGGGGAACTTGGATATGTTTTGAATGGCCTTAGCAAAGATACCCATAACATGATATTCAATTATACATAGGCTAAAATTTGTCCTACATGTTTTTGGTCTTTTGTAAGTGTGCTTTAGGAACTCAACATTTATTGCATTTATATCATTTTGGCAACACACACTGTATCAGATTCTTCCCAGATCAGAGCGCCACTAAAAAGCAGTTGAAAAAAGGGACTATTTTCAGTGTTAGACAACTAAACTTGAAGATAAAGCTTTGGTATACATCCAGAACTGGATCATTTATCAAGACTTACATGGGCGTGACGGTTCTGGAAGATCAGAATCTTTCCATTTAGGGAGTAAACCCACACATCCTCTGCTTAATCCAGGCTTACCTTACATCCTCATGTAAACGCTTCAGAACCTGTAAATGAAATCTCTAGTCAGAGATGAGGGTGAGTTTCCCCTGATAAAATCAGAGCCAGGGTCTGTTAATGGACCATGTGCCAAAATAATTATGTGACATACCATGTACCTTAAAGGTGAGTAAAGAAATATGTGGTGATATTATGCACACACATTTTTTAAAAGAAAAAACAAACAGATCCTGTTACCAAAACATCTTTTCAATACCCAGTTATAGAATACTTTCTTTTTCCTACAGCCTCACATTATGTCACGCTATAATAAAGAAAATTTAAATGTACAGACAGAGTTTTAAGATTAACTATTCTTTCACAAAGGCAAATATATACAAGCATATACACATTAAACGCGTCTGTGAGCAATCTACGAATAGCTTAGGGTTATATAATCCTGCTGTTAGAACTGTTAGTATTTCTGCCCTTTCCCTACAGGAAATGCCTAGTTTTTCTTCTTTTTCTTTTTTTTTTCCTTTGTCTTTTTTGATGTTCTGCTACTGCAGGAAAATATCTACTGCACATATACAAAACATTGATTAAAAAGTCTTGTTCAGAGGCTATTTCTGCCCTCAAGATATTCAAATAAATCAAATCTAATTAATCATCTTTCAAATAGTTTCATTCATCTGCTAAAGCTGCCTTAAGGACTCAGCACGGAAAGTCTGAAACTGGACAGCACTGAACAAAAGAGGAGCATTATGTTGGAGATTTCCTGTTGGATCATGATGAAACAAAGCATTAGACTGGAATCTTTGGGGTGTGAACAGCCTGCAATGACCAAGCCCAATTACTAAACTGAACAATACACAAAACGTTGGTTAAATTTGATGGTTAAAATTGACAAATAAGCATATCATTTTAGGATTGTATTGATTCTATTTGCGTTATTCATTATTTAATATAAATAGTTGTATATAAAGTTAATATAGTAATAATTAAACAAATTTTTATATTCACTACATTATATGTACATTTCTACATCTACTACATCATTCCTAAACCATCACACTACTGCTGGCTATTAATAGAAAAAAAGGGAAACCAGAGTTACAAGAGCACATGTGAATGCACTGTTTTCCTTTCCTGTTTCTTTTTTTCTTTTCTTCTCTTTCTTTTTTTTTCTTTTTTTTTTTTTCCATTTCATTAGTATAGACTCCATGCTGGGAGTATGGATACAGGGTCATGCATAAAGCAGTCTCAGAAGACACCATCCATAGTTTTCTTGGGATTCTTTGGATGGTTATTCTCACAGCGCCCGTGATTTACAAATAGCAGGGGACCATGGATTGGATCACAGCCAGTAAGCACATGGACAGGACTTTGTAATACCTCCTACAGGGAAAAGAAGGATGTGAGCTATTACAAAGTTTCCTATCAAGATATAGTATTTATGTAGGATTAAAAATTTAAATTAAAGTATATTATTAGGTTAAGGTAAAAGGTAAAATTTATAAGATCCACAAGATTTCCAAAGTTAAAACCTGCTTCTCTGCTGTCTCCCATTATAGTCTATTAGCTAGAAGGGTATTCAAAGCATTTTAATAGTGTTTCCCTGTGAACCAGCAGGAAAATCAGCTCAAGTTCTCTCTGTTCAAATCACCTTTCCTACATGAACCATACAGTGTAGAGTATTTCACTCTGACCTGTAATGGGCATAGGAGGTAATATTATATTTCATAGAAACAGACTTAAAAATAATCTGGAAATTAATTCATTATTTAGAAATTAGCAGGCACAATTGATTTCAGCCTTTCCACAATGTGAGATGTTAAGTTTAAAAACAGTATCGAAAAATTTGTAACTGTGAATGGGCTGTATATGTGCTTCTCTGCTTCCCCATTAATGGGCAGTTATCTTAGTGACCTCATTTCCTGAGAGCACTTGTGTGAACCAGAGATATTGCAGGTAGAGGAACATGGGCCTCTGCCTATGGGGCCTCTTATACTATACCTCCCTACAGACTGAATAAACTGACATAGGATAGGGACACCACATTTTCTACTTTAATATATCGCTTACAGAATCAGTAGAATTATTTACTCTTAAACCCAAACCAGATACCTGATATTGCAATATATTTGAAAACAGTCTTTTTACTTCAAAAGAAGTTGATGATCTTCATCATATGCTGTCTGAGAAAACATGATGAGATCTGTGCATTCACATATGTTTAGCAGATTCAAATGTGGAGCAACATTCTTTAAACCTCCATAGACTTCTACAGAACTCCTTACTGATTTTCCCCCAGCTGTGGTCGCCTTGGCCATTAAACTGAGATGCAATAAAATGGCTATTCTTGTTACTTGAAAAGATCTCCCAATAATAGCATTAGATGTGGTATATGCAGCTGTTGGTGTAAACACAGTCTGCATATCTTGCTAGATTGATTTATTTAATGCTTTCACTGAATGATGTTTTAACAAATATAAGGTGTGAGATGTGCTCCCTACCATTTTCATTTTGTTCTTATATGACAAAATTATATATATATATATATATATATATATATATATATATATAACTATTTCCTCACCACTTTCAAGCCTCTGGCATTTAATTCTGTATGACTTAAGAAACCATATGTTCTTTGACACACATTTCAATGAAATGACTCTCTGACCTTGAAAAGGCACATACTGAAATACAAATGTTCATGATTTTGAAAACTGAAACATTGAACTGAAACATTTGAACACTGCACATACATTGTACTTTTAAAAAAATAGCTTCTGGATGTGAGCCAAGATTCCATGCAAATGCTCTGCGGTGAACATTCACAAATACTCTTCCACTGGTCTGTGTGCTGTAGGAGCCTCATAGTCAGTGTGGCAGATTCATCCTCCTTTACCCTGAGTGCATCTCACTGGCCTCATGGGACCCTCAGGACTCCCCCGTCCCTGTTCTCACGTCCACACACCCGGCTAAATCTGCTCGTTTACCCAAGCAGAGGCAGTGGGAGAATTGCTCGTATCCCACTCACATGCACCTCCAGAGAGAAGGGGTTATGTTACATTCTCACTGAAAGATTCTCTAACTTCTGGTCTTCCTATTGTCCTTATCTTTTATTGTTTAGATATTAAAAGACAATTCTCACATTGAAGTGAACATATAGATATGCTGACTATGCTTCAGTTGTCTTCTTCTAACAGCCTTGTTACCTCTGTTAACTTTGTTATATTCACTTTTTATATTACACATATTTTTTCAAAACATGTTTTTATAAAGTTTTTGTTCCTTCATTATCCGTACAAATGCTTGTCCTTACAAATATTAATATTTTGTATCTTATGTTTGGATCTGGAGTTTACATGTGGGTTACACAACTAGACAGCAGAATTATGACTAAGGAAATAGGAAACCCTCAAAGTAGCATAAATATTCTCAATGGAGTCATTTGAGAAAATGAAAAATATACATCTTTGACAGAATCTTGTCAAAATCTCAATTATTTGTGATGCAAACTGTGTGACTCTTATACCAGAACCAGCTGGTATATGCAGTGTGAATGAGTTTAAATTAAAAATAAATACTTTGTCTGTGCATAAGAGATGCAGTGGTATAAAAAAAGAAAATGCTAAAAAAAACACTTGAAAGCATTAAAACACTCCAATGGCTATAAAGCCTACTTCATGTGAATACAGGCCGGGAGAAAGACTACATAATGGCTGTAGCTTAGTACACTTTTGACCCAGACTTGTTGACTGTATTGTGCTTTATTCGAGTGCCCTGAATATGCGTGCAGGCTTACATCTACATCTTCTCTCTTAGGAAGAATGAGTGTTAAATGCCTATGAAACACTATAATACAGAAAAATGCAAAATGTTGTGACCCACCATCAATGTTATAATCTTCTTTGATCCTCAAAATATGGCAAGCAATAAACATGCCTAAACTGTTCCCAGCAAAGGGGTTAGGCAGCACTGGTATGTTTTTAAGAAGATCATGCTTTCTTAAACAATGCTTGGGAATTGAGTCTATGAACCTTAAAAAGAAGCTTTGTGATCAACTCTGCCAAACCTTACCCTCCATCAAGACAAACCACAATGAATCAAATCTAATCCCTGGGGCTAAGGTGTATTCTGCACACAGACAATACAGCTTAAGAAGAGGGCGAGAGTGGGTTATGATGAATGATGTCATTGGAGAGTTCTCCTTCTCAAACAAACCTCAGGCTGCTTAACAAAAAAAAAAAAAAATCATATACACAGATTTGTCTGATTTGGCAGTGCCCTGAAGGATGCTGGCAGCATGCCCATTTACTCTCCGTGATCTTTGTGGGCAGTGGCCACCCTCTGTGGCTTTTTCTGATGTTTTACTCTAGTTGGAAGCGTTTCTGATTTCACTACAAGTCAAGGGCGTAGTAAGAGGCCATGGATAGTAAGACAGGAAATATGGACCGACAAGGCATATGCTCTGCCTAATGTGTGCACTGTCTTTGCCAGTCACCCACACACTCCCACGGTCCAGTTCACACAGCTGGGGGCTACGGAGGAGGGGAACTTAGCCAAGTCCCTCTGACTCAGAACAGGCAGTGGAGAATAAGCCTGGTCAGTGCTGCAAGGATAACTGAGAAAGGCTGAGTCAAGGGGGAGGAATATTCATTCATTTCATTCATTTCCACTCTCCCACACCCCCAGCTCCATGGCCTGTCCTGCTGCTAAAATACATCTTAATACCTTTCACTTCTCCTCCAGCCCCATTTGGAGTAGAAAGGATGGGGAGCTCAAAGATCCCGCCTCTCCTTTCTAGGGCTGAAAAACATCTGTTACTTGGTATATTTAAAAAAAAAAAGTCTTTGGGACCAAAAAGCCTCAAGTATATTGAATTGCTCAAATGTTAATAACTTTTATATCCTACAAAATCTAAAATTTTTTGAAGTGTACTTGAGTGTGGTCAGTTTCACCGATCACACGCATCTATAGTCACAACTTTATTTTCAGTATTTTCATGCCAGTGCCTCAGCTACTCAGCAACTACCCTGTTTTGACCAGGATATTTAAAACACTTTCCCACATTCTGCTTACAAAAAGGCATACCGTGATAGAGACCATATGTCAAACAACAGCTACAATGTATCTTGGTTGTCTCCATGACATTTATATATACTGACCTGAGAAAAGGCCCAGTGACCTCTCTGTGGGATCTCAGACCTTCAGTCCTGAGCCAAGGTCAGCTCATTAGATCTAATTCCCCCTAAATTTTGCACCCTAAATAGAAATAATCTTATCTGCAAAAATGTTTGCCTAAATGCATGAGATTGGGCAGAAATCAGATTATCTGATTTTACACCAGAGACATGCAGTTTTTGTGGCATTCAATGTGAGAACATTAAAAAAGGGAAAGCATTATTTTGGCCATAACTATGGCACCCAGGCAAAGCTGGATGAGTTCCCTCCCCCTCTCTCTTTCTCCCACCCCCTTCACTTGGCCGTTTCCTCCACACTTACATGCTCGCAGGGTGCAGTAATTCAGAGACACAGTGTGGAGCCTGCTACACACATACAGACTCCAGGAAGAGCAACATGCTCAGGTTACTTCATCACTGCTTGCTAGCTGTGTGCTTGGCAGGGTCCTTGATGCTCCTGCCACTCTGCTGTGGTGAGTGTTAAGACAGAGTGACTGTAAGTGTGTGTATGTGGTGTATGTGTGTGTGTGTGTGTGTGTACATATATATGTATACATGAGAGAGAGTGAAAAAGACAGAAAGTGAGTAAGAGAGAGAAGATGAAGGCACATGCATATCAGAACATACTGCATATTCTTGTTAGGTCTTGTTGGGTGCCGTAAAAGAATACATGCATGGTTTAGGTGAAATGTGCATGCTGAAGGGCTGAAGGTACTTGCTGGAGGACAAGTGCATGTTTGGGAAGTGCACTAGGACATGGAGCAAATGGTTGCACATGTTTTTATTTAGGACAGAGCTGTTTAACAAGTGGGAGTATTGAATGGGACAGATCCCCTGTGTTCAAGGTGAGATCATTTGCTTTCAGAGGATTTTTTTTTACAACTGCTTAATTATCAAAACCACATGGGGTACAGTTTATCTTGTCTTGAATTTTTAAATGAAACAGAAATTGTGTGGGAATGTTATAAAAATGTTCATTTTGTGATCTCAGCACACAATAGTGAGGTACATTTTGAAGAGCAGAAGCAAAGGAAGTGTAGAAAAATGAAGGGAAGAAATATGATTAAATCATTTCCCTTGAATCATCCATTTTTTTTTTGCCCCAAAATAGATCTTAATTGGGAAAGACCAATAACACACAATAAGGGAAAATTAACCAAACAGATGCTGATGAGTAATTGTTTGCTTTCATTCAAAGCATATTAAGCACTTGACTGAAACTGCTCTTTAGAAATGGACATACCGTGGGGGAAAAGATACAAACTCCAGGGCTTCCAGACAGATTGTATGAAAGCGTGTTGTCTGTTTGTCTGTGCAATGCGGTTTCTCAGGCATGAGAGACGGCCCCGGGGTTAGAACAATCACAGGGGTGACATAATCCCGACACACAGCTGCTTTTTGTTGAACGTCTCTGTCGTGCACAGCTCTGGCAGGTCTCTCAATTCTTAGTCACAGAACCCCACAAAAAGCAGAAGAACTTGAGTTTGTCACCCGCACCACAGCGCCCTCGTGCATGTCTAAACAGGCAATGAGAAACAAGGTTTCAGCAGCATATGGAAAGTGAATCATTAAACGGTTTCTGAACATATGTGACTGTTGCACTACTTAACCCAGACTGGGATGAGGAGAGAAAGCTGGAATGTTTTTCATCTTCAAGATGAGTCTTTATTTATAGAAACCGAGTGGTTATTGGTTTTTGGCTTTATGGTTTATGGTTGTGCCAGAAGCAGGGTTATTTTCTGAATTAATCTATACAAAAGAGATAAGGAAATGTCAAACTATGCATAACAACCATGCCTTTTCTGCTGTTACACATAAAAGTTAATTACATTCCATATTTAAAGTTTTTATGCCACTTTAAATGTAGTTTTAGACCGAATTTGCAGTAATGGCATACCATTTATCAAACATCCTTAAATATAACATGTAAAAAGCCTGAGCTTTGGAGTCTTTTAGAGGCAGGTTTTAACCTGTGAAGGTTTTTGCTGTTGTCTAGCCACTTTTGGATGACTTTACATTTTCTCATACTGACGTGTCTTGGCATGTGCTAGCTCAACAGCACGTAGCTAACGATAGCCTCAGTTTAACAAACACCCTTGATTCACACTAGTGAATCTGTATTATCCAGTATGTGACATTACGTCATGTTTTCAAAACACATTTATTTGCATAATTGAAGGAAAATCCATATTTAAGATATAATACTTATAATACTTATTTAGTATCTGTAATTAGTTAATGTCAAATTAAACCTCCTGAGGCATGCATGAAGGCTTGCATGAAGAGATAAGAGAATACTCCTGTCAAAAATCCTTATTTGGGAGATGTTATCTCACCTTATCGTCATGCTCACAACCTCTCTTGCTCGTTTTGACATGTTTAGAATATAACCTGGTAAAGTCTGGGAAACTTTACTGGCATCAAATTACATAAGCTCTGTAGCTGACCATGGTTTTACTCTTAATTCCCATTTGAAGGCAAAAGACCCTGCAGCTTTGGAAAGAAATTATGAAGATGTATTTGCATTCTTTCCTTTTCAAATGTTTTTCTCAGGGCATGGCATCCTTCTCTCTTTTTTTTTTATAGATTTCACCATGTTCCAGCTGTTTTCTTGGTAATTGTGACTGTCTTTATTTTGATTTATATGCTGTGCATGTGGTTTCACATCCAGAGGCTAAACAATATGCGGAACTGGTAGACCTTGGAATTTTTTCTCAAACTCTAACAAATCTTGGTCGGCACTAATGATGCACAGAGAAGGAGGGAAGTGGAAACAGACGGTTAAAACTTACACATGGGGTAAAATAGTTGCTCATGATTGTATATCACTGTGACAGAGTTAATTCTCCTAGTTGGGGAGGATCTTTAAAGGAGTTTCTGTAAGTGCATTCACCCTAAAACAGTTAACCCAGCAAAAACTAAAAAATGGCCTTGATATTGTAACTCCATTGTTTGAGTAGGAAAACTTTCAAAACTTTGTGAAATTACTGAATTGATTGACAGAGGTCATGAAAGTTGGAGCATAAGCCCCTATTCCCAATGTTGTCTCATACAAGGACACTAAAATTAATAGCAGGTGGCTGTCTTACCCTTCTACGTTTGAATAAACACAACATACTCACAGATTGGCTAGACACTTGCCTCACATCTTACACCATTTAGCTCCATGCTGTTTATTATCCTAATTGTATATTGGTGTAATAGCTCTCAGCCCTGTTTCACCCTTGGCTCTCATGCTATTAGAGAGCATAATGGCTAGTTCATGGCATGGGGTAGCATGTACAACTATGCTAACTATCTTTTAGCTCATAGCTTGTAGGGAGTCTTATCAGATGTGACACCTAAGCACTGTGTGAAACTCCCTCTTGCTTTTGCTAATCAGATATATTATTAGTACAAAAATGAGCAGTCACTGAGAGAGTCCTATTCATCCCTTGCTCCTAGAGGGCTGTTTTATAATGAGGCAGTTAAGTTATTCTGAGGAGAATCTCTAATGGTCTTGGCAACCTGCCAAAACATATGGGCTGCTTCTTAACTTCAGCACAGGACAGAACAATGTCTTAGAGATTTGAAACGCAAAATCCATCTGTTGTAAGGCCAGATCTGGTAAATGACACATACCAGTGTCTGTACTGCAGCTCACTTTGCAGGATATATGACCTGCCTTAACTGCACAGGGTCCCGTGGTTTACAGTGTGATAGAAAATTCAAAGCAGAGCACGGATTAAACTGAGATTCCAATGGGAATGAATATGAATTAAAGTGATGAAAGACAATGCTTTAACAATCACCATTCATCTCCAATATTTTCCAAACATCAGAGCAAGGAATCCAGATATGGCTTAGAAATATCAAGAGATCTCCCTGGGGTGTTATTCTATTTTGTGAATATTTAGCATATTACCTTAAGAAATGTTCTTGAATTTCATTGCTTTGGACCAACCATGCAGCTGTGTAAATGAATTAGATCTAAAAGACAAGCTGGACAGGTTATTTATTCAACTCCTTCCCTGGACGAGGAAGTGGTTTCTCAGTGTCAGTTTTCATCTTTTTTTACTTTTGATCCCAAACAGAGAGAAGGTTCAGCACTAACTGCACAAATACTCTTCATCTCAAGGCTACAAGCCAATCATGGCCTTAACAGTTTCTGTAGAAAATCAGCAGGAGGAACTTCTTCTTTTTTTATAACCATGTTAACAGTCTGTATATAGTCTCCCCTACTCTGTTTGTGAATCAACCAACGTGCTTTGGTCTGAGGTGACCCATTAGTGTCATATAATGTAATATCCCATGAGAACTTCCATCCCATACATATTAAACTTGAGACCATCTGGGCATGGGGGTTGGGTCATGTTAAAACACTTTCTAAAAAGAACTTCTGAAACAGGACTCCTTCTGGTTTGAATATTTCAAATGACCCGTGATGATCCACCACTGCCCATTGAATAGTGTTTCATATAGTGTGCTGTCACACTTCACATTGATACATGACCTTGAGCTACAAAAAGGTGTCATGCTGGAGATTGAGGGCCTTTGCTTTCTGAGATATGAGATAACCATGCTTACTATGAGGCCTGACAGAAACACTCTTGACAGCTGCCATTGTTTTCTATTCATTCATTCGTCAACAGAACGGTAATTCCACACCTGCACAAATATCATGTCAGGATATATATCAGACTCACACAACTGACAAACGGCAGTAATAAGGACGCTGATACAGAGAGCTCAGTTTACCAATTATAGTCTTCCACTACAACTCTATAGTTGGGAGACATAGTTGAAATGATGAGTGAAAAATGATGAGATGTAGTTCAGCTGCATCTGGTGAACTGAAGATCCTCTTACATGTTTGTGATAGGTCTAGATAGGTCCAGTCTTCAATAACTATGTATCTTTCCTTCTATTTTCACTGCAGTTTCACTGAAAATATGCTTTAAGATGAATAACTGAATAATAAGCTACTGGATAAGGTACTGGAGGATTTAAGCTGTTAGGAACATGACATCAACATAATGTTGATATGAAATTCTAACAAATAAATTGTAGCCTTTCACTGAATTATCCAGTTATTCTCAACAGATACCACATAAGCAGATTTCAAAATCCCCCCTAAATCTTACCTTTTATCTTTACAGCTGGAGTTAAGATCACCCCTGAGTATGAATATGATTCTACTCCTTTACCAGATTACGACTACAATGCCACATTTGACTACACTTTCTTCAGTACGTATCTTTATCTACCGCTGTTCTGTCTTTCACTATGAACATATTGTTTCTACACCTGAAATGCTTTGATAGTTTTTATGTCATGTATACTTTGCACAACAATGCGCAGAATGGTTCATTTTTATACTACACTTGTCTGACTAGGCAACAGCAGCAGTGAAGACCTGGACGTTTTTTTTAGGGAAAAGGAATCTGAAGATGAAAAGGAGGGATTGGATATAAGCCCAACAGATCCAGAATCCACGGTGTCCACTTACCCGAGCAAGGTACAAAAACCTTCCACTGATTTATACTGTCTTTCTCCATTTTGAGTCAGAAAGCCATACAATGAAGACGCCGTCTTCCTGTCTCAACTGTAAAAACTACATAAAAGGGTGAATGTGCTGTTTTTTTCCTGAAACCCGAAATAACTTATGAATTCTTATTAAAAAGGGTAGAAGGAGTTTCTTTGATTTGTGAGGGTTAACTAACCTTTTCTGATGAAACTTGCCAAAAACTTGAACCTTTGACTTTAATACTGAATTGAGTTCCCAGTGAGCCAAGTAATGTGGTCAGTGTCTGAAATGCGTACTCAGCCTTTTTATGTGTCATGGTTATATGTGAATAAACCAGAGAATAACAAAAGTTGTGAAATATTTTGACATTTGCAGAGCTCCTGGGTAAGCTCAAGCATACTAATCTCCTAACATGTACGCCTGTAGAGAGCAATAAATGTAATACTGCAATAAATGTAGTAATAAATCCCATCAAAAATCTGTAATACGTTGTTGTTATCTTGCAATTTTTTCAGATTGTGTGGGCGTGGCAGTACAGATACTATTGACCTGTACTGAAAGGAACCTAAATGTAAACACATGGCTCTCATTAGCGTCAAACTATAGTATCTTAAAGCTACATTTAGGCTGGGAAACAAAACAATGACTCTGAATTATGACAGTGGGTTGATAAGTTCTCAAAGATCCACAAGATAAATTCCCCTTAAGTTCCCCCTCACATTTTTATTCTGGGAATCTGAAAAAATGTCTCTGGACTAAGGTTGGAAAAAAGACCCCTAAAGGTAAATCCATGCTAAAACTCTACAGGGCAAATTCCTAGGATGTTGCAATCACCATAAAGGTCAGAATAGCACACTGTGAGGGTCACATTCCTATTATATTATATGATTATGATCATCATTAGCCTGATAATATTCATTTTAAGTCTACCCTATAGAGTTACTGTTGGAACAACAATCTTGACAAGAAACTCACTCTAAAAGTATTCACTTTTGCCAGTCACAGCCTTCTCCATGTACTTAAGCCAGCATGTAAAGGAGAATGATCCATAACAAAAACAGCTCTGCTAATCTCTTTCGCCAAAGTAAACAGCTCATCTATTTGCTGTCAGACACCAAATGCTTTCATATCTCTGCTTTAAGACAAAAATTTTATGGTTTACATTGTGCCTGCTATGTAGAGCGGCCCACTATCAACAGAAGCATTTTCTTACAATCCTTCTTTCTTGTTTTAAATGGATTCAAGATGTCTCGTCATGAATTTCTCTTCCTTTTCCAGCAGTAATAAATGCATTTATAACTAAATATATACACCAAATACATCTGATTATCTAAATACAGTGTATAAAGATTTCAGAACTAATCACCAGGATTTCCAGAATTACATTGAAGTTTGATGATAATAGCATTAAATACACTCAGATTTTGATAGCTGTGTTATCTGTAAGTACCATGTAGATGACACCCATCTCCTGCAGTATCACAAAGCTCTCTATGAAGTACAAAGGCCTGTGATTAGTAATTTTGGGTTTTGTTTGTTTAAACAAGGGATACTGTTAACCTAAGAGGCAGGACAATTTCTTTTTTAAATCAATTAGGTTTTTATCAATCTATCAAGATTATACGTGAAAGAAATGGAAGTAGATATAAGATGATGAGATGATTTACCAACTCACTTGCCCCACCCTTACAATCATGCCAAAGCAGTGCTTTTATAATGAAACCAGCAACATAAACAGAATATACGTTTGGTAAACAGATAAACAAAATACATAAGGTACAAAAGTCAATCAGAGGTGGTAACATCAGCTGGAATATCAAATACCTGATAGGGTTTCTGTCCTGGGTTTTAAGTTTATAAGAAGCCTCCTCCAGTGAATTTCAAACAGATTTTTCCCCCTTCAGATTAAATAGTATTTATTTTAGAGGGCAATAGGATGACAGGACAATTTCTTAGATCTTATAGGTAACTTGTCCTGTTAAAAAAACAGCAGAGAAGTCAACATCTAGTCAAGACACAAACACGTCTAGATTCTAAGAAAGAATTTTGCAAGCATGCGCAGTACATGTCCATCACTCACTGGTTTATGTTTTGTTGGTAATGAGACATCTATTGACACAGCTGCTCTTCTTTGATTATCCCAGGCCTTTAGGACAGTATATCCAAGCCTACTGCTCGTGCTGATCCTGTCTGCTCATCAGCTGCTCAGACTCCTATAGGACACACACTGCACCTCGCAGGACACCATCACACACAAACACATGAGGTGAGTGCAATGACTATTCTCAAACCCAAACCACACTGCGCACTTCCTATTTGGTCTTATGTCACGTCAATCTTATGATTATTTGCCTTGGTAGTGGTAAAATACTGTATGCGTTTAAATATTTGTGTAATTCTTTTTACTCTCAACAGAGGGCGATCAAAACCTAGGCTATAGGAAAAGTAGTTAACTGCCCTGAATGTTAAGAGAATCAATATTATCTGCACTTATAGCAACAAATGTTCTGTATAGTACCAAAAAGGCTCAATGTTCTGTAACAACAGTGGACCTTATATATATATATATACACACACAATCCAGATCTCCTCTGGACCTCCTCAATTACTGTAACATCAGTGTAACACTAATGCTCTTGTAGCTGAATGAGCACAAATCCCCACAGCCACACTCCAAAATCTAGTGGAAAGCCTTCCCAGAAGAGTGGGGGTTATTATAACAGCAAAGGGGTCTATGTCTGGAAATTAAATCTAAAATGCACATATGAGTATTAGGGTCAGTTGGCCACAAACATTTGTCCATATACTGTACATATCTATGTTACACACCAAGGACATCACTTGTATGACTGTATTTGACTGTGTTCCTTCTTTTCCCAGGACTCAAAGGAAAGACAGAGATGGACAAACAACAAAGGACGACCAGAGACTTGGCAAACTGAGACTGAGGAAGAGAGGCACACAGACTTCAAACGAGCCAACCTCTCATGTCAGAGAAGCAGCTATAACTTGTTCTAGACTTCCACCGTTGTAATGATGCAAACAGGAGACACCACAAAACCCCATCTCCATTACAAAGGCAGAACCTACTCAAACTACACACTGAGGATGTGTAAGACGCACAGCCTAATTGAATGGACTACTGGAAAGACAAATTTAGCCTAATCAAGCAAAAGGGACTTTTGATAACTTTTAAACTGTGCCTTATAATAGTAGAAAAGAGGGAGAAAAAGCCTTGGCTAAACAGCCATAGAAAAATAAAGACATTATGGATTTATGAATGTAAAAAAAATGAATGTGAGCTATGAATGAATTTTTGGTGCAATCTTAAGGGACATTTATAATAATAGTACATCGTATATCCTATTTTAATAAGCAAAATGCTGCAAAGACTGAAACTAGCATCAGTGCTCCAGTGTGTGTGTGTCTGTGTGTGCACATGTGTTGCCTCCACATTTTACATCATTTTACATCAGATCATTATGCACACAGCAACAAGTCCTCAGAATCCAGTCTGTTTCTCACAGGCCACCTCACATATGAAAATATTAACAGTGCACAAAGGAAATTCTCAAATTATATTTGATACCAGCTTAATAACATTTAGCAGTTAGGACTGCTTCACTGAAAAATGTATTACTACACTATGTCATATATGACTCCTTTATACCAGTTCATTATTCTGTAAATTGACTCCGATTTTATTACTTTAGAAACGTGGACACACTGTGAATGTCGGATTCAGAAAGTACAAATCCTGATGAGTCTTTACACAATGCATGGCGTACACACAGGCACTTTCCTATGCAAATGCACTTCTTTCATTAGCGCCACTTTCTTAGTGCTCCTGGGTGGATACACCCTTAAGTACGTTAATCACATACTTTTCACACAATCATGTATCATTTTCCCCACGTGAGTAACATGTGATCACATGTGAAAAACATGTGAAGATGCATTTCACATATGCCCTGAAATTGCACGCACAAGTACATTACCTAGTGTGAATAATGTGTTCACATGAGAAAAAAATCACATATGAAAATAAATGAATCATTTGCAAACCAACAACAAACAAAAAAAACAAAATAAACTAAAATCCCTCTCATGTGAAAACAAATGAATTTTTGTGGAAAACAACAACAACAAAAAATCACATAGCATTCCATACAAAATAGAAACAAAACAAAACAACATCAACAACAACAAAAAATCACATGTGCATGTATAATGTGAGTATTCACATGTGGAGCTTGTGTGAATTCTGTAAGGGTGATGCTATAAGTATTATGGTTTAAATACTAAAATTTGCATTCATGTTTTATAAACTTGGCACAAAAATTCCACTCAACAATAAATTAGCATTTGTGAGCTAGCATCTATGTTGTTAATAATTCTAAATAAATATTTTTACTTGAACCAATAAAGAAATGTTTTTTTTAACAAGCTAAAGAACCATGTGGATATTTAAAACTATGCTGGCAGACATTTTCCAAACTATGTTAATAATTAATCTCTGGTCTTAATAAACTGTAATAAAGATGCTCATGAATTGGTAGAATCTAAAGAAATTTCTAGTAAAGCACTGACAGCTTAGAAGTACAAAACTGCCTTATGAGTAGTACATTGCATTAATATCAGTTATTTGTGGCTGGGCAGTTAGGGCTTATTGAAATATTATAGTATATTATAGAGTTTACAAGCTTTTAATGGGGCAGAAGATTTGACACAACCAGGATTTGACTAGAAGATAACTCAGTGATAATAAATCTTTAAGCCAGCAAGAAAATGGACAAACAAAGGATGTTAATACGAGGAGTCGCACTAATACCAGAGAAACAGCTATTTGTATTGTGTTTCTGGGTGAACCTTGATGAGCAACAAGACACTGAGACAACATACGGAATACATTATTACAATTTTCTGCCTCTAAGCACTGCACAACACAATGTATGACTGAAATTTCCTTAGAACACACATGTACATTATAAATCAAGTGTAAAGAGCATGAGCAGTAAGCTTAAGGGAAACTCATGTCTTGAATATTACTGACATCAGTCTGTATCTATAGAAGAAAACAGAAGGATATTAAGACTAAAAGGGATATATGTAACGTACCACTGTGCTGTGATACCGCTGCATAGTCACATAATTCATCATTTCTGTTCATTCGTCTCAAAACCAGTGATACAGTTTCTGTCCTCAAAGACATCTGTACAGTTTATTCACACTAAAGACATATTCATCTTTTTCATATTTACTGCATACAAGCAGTGTGTGATAGTGATTACAGTGTGTAGTGTGTGATAGTGATTAGTGTGTGTAGTGTGTGATAGTGATTACAGTGTGTAGTGTGTCATAGTGATTACAGTGTGTAGTGTGTGACAGTGATTACAGTGTGTAGTGTGTGATAGTGATTACAGTGTGTAGTGTGTCATAGTGATTACAGTGTGTAGTGTGTGATAGTGATTACAGTGTGTAGTGTGTGATAGTGATTACAGTGTGTAGTGTGTGATAGTGATTACAGTGTGTAGTGTGT
>CM074967.1:10943194-10977230 GCA_037577455.1 Pangasius macronema | reverse complement strand
TCAATATTTGTGATTAAAATGTAATAAAACACAAGAAACCTCACCTTTTAGAAATCCTTTGTATGTATGTGGGTCCTTTTTCTCTCTCCTAATCATAGATTATTGGTATGCGTGCGCCAAACAAGCTGATTATTGGGCTTAAATATATTTGCTTTTAGCAGATTTCTTCAAACCTGATTATGACTTTAAACCGATTTACGATATAGTATTATGCTGTTTACAAGACCACTTGAATAATATGATATCTGATAAAATCATACAATGATCAGATTATTAATGTGCTGCAGTGTGCTAAGATCACTAAAAAGTGACAAAAATATGTCATATATTGCACACAAGATTGCATAAAGTGCAACGTGGTCCAATATATTTCACTACAATGTATATATTTGTCAGCTGTAATACATTTGCATCAGTGTTGTCAAAGCTCCTCTTTCCAACATAAACACTTTTCAGGAAATACCTCGGCTAAAAGCCCTTACTTACATGTTCATATATAACACAACACAATGACACTTGCCCAGCGGAAAAGAAAAAGGCCTCCATCCACTTGTGCCTGTAATACCAGGGCTGTAAAGACAGAAACATGCAATGTTCCAGCAGGGAGAGGTTATGCACATGTGGATGTTTATTTATGTTGTTTATTTATGTGGATCTTGCATTATTCAGTGCTTCAGGGTCTGCCATGTCTCTCCATCTCCATACTATCAGGCCATTATTCAACTATTCAACTGGGTACCACATTAACCTTGCAGAACACACTGGATCAAGCAAAGCATTCTACAAAATGTGACACAATGCATCTAATGAAATATCGTTTAACAGAAAGGTCCAAGGTTCTCTATAAAAGTCAAGAAAGTTTACCAACGTCCCTACAAAGCAAACTTTTATATTAATTCATTTATTGACCTACTCTTAAGATGACTCATAATACAGAAACCAAAGACAAACTCTACGATAAGACTAATAATTTTGCATCCTTGTGTTTAGTGACATTTTATCTGAGTATATAGTGTGGCAAATTTTAAATATATGTGTAATTATTTGTATATGTTTTAGTGCTAAACTGTAGAAGATGCCTCTCTGTCTCAAACACATAAATTCATATCTAGTTAGTGTTAGAATATATGACCCAAACATAATACAAATATTAAAAGTTCATGAACTGTTTATTCTTGCATTTAATATGAATAGAAGACATGGTGCTGCCAAAACAAATCCTAAGCGCTGGGTGAAAATATCTAGGATTCATATCATCAGGTCATTATTCCACCTGGTGGTCTTGGATATATGTGCTTGGTGTCATGGCGATTAGGATCTGCTCTCATTAAGATTATCATGCCTTGTCAGAATCATCATATGATTCACAAATCACAAGAATCCACACCTTTTCTGATGTAGAAAAAATGGGATGGCATTCGTTGTGCTCTTTAGAGCACAAAGAGAACACAATTATACCAGAGGAGAATTTTAGGCTTAAAAAACTATAAAACATCAAGGATTTGCACATTTTAACTTTTACACTTTGTACATTATTTTTACACTTATACATTTTACACTTACTATTTTTTCAGCATTTGAAATCACCATTCAGAACCTAGATGAACAAAGACATTTCTTGTTTATTAACCAATTTACTCAAGACAAACCTATGTTTTTAACCAACATAATGCATTCACACAGAACTATCAAACATGTCAATGGATCCCCTGGAGCTTGAACCCAAGCACAGGATAACTTCCCTTGTGATGGCAGGGTGGAACCCATCAATATACTCTGTCTAATTGCACACTAATTCCATTTAAACCTAATTTTCTTCATCAGAGTAAACTTTGATATGATTATTGTCTACTGTTAAATAGGAACAAAGCTTATTATGAATGACAATACTTTCAAGTCTTACTGCATTATTTAACAATAGCTCAAACCATACGGATAAGCCACAGCATATAAAAGTCTGAACCAGGCTCATTTGTGTAGTGGAGTAATGTGGTAATGTTTCTTTCGTGGTTCAAGATAATTGCTAATCTTAATTGTTATCAAATTGATAACCTGACTTGGTCATGCAGGTTTTTACTTTACAGCACCAAGAGATTTTAATCTTATCTTTCCATGGAGTAAAGCACTGGGTTAATATAATCTTTCTTCAGCGAACAATCTGGCAGCAGCTTTCTGTACTAACTGGGAACAGGACAATAGGAACTGATTAACCTCACTGCATAGTGAGTTACTGTAGTCAATGCAAGAAGAAATAAATGTATAAGTTATTTTCTCCACTTCATAAAAAAGAGAATATTTATGGGGAAAGTTGGAAAAGATTATTAAAATCAATGTAATGTAAATTTAAAATTAAATCGTATTCTCAGTTGCCTTCATTTAGTTGGTGGAATTGAAAGTCATCCATCTCTTGATATCTTCAAGACAATTAATTAGAGACATTTAACAGCAGCTGTCAATGGGTTTCAGGTGACATATATATATATATAGCTGTGTGTCTTCCATGTAACAAAGAAAGTGAACATTATGCTGCCAGATAATTTGCTCTAACAGGAGGCTATGGGTTCCATGATAAACCCTTGTGAAATGCCACAAGTTATCATCTAACAATAATTCACCAGTGAAACTATTAGGGTTGAACAATGCATTATATCATAAGAGCATAATAAAAATGATGTAGGGCAGACTATTTTATACACACACACACACACACACACACCCTTACTTAGAGAAAGATAGGCAGCTGCATTGATGATTTCTCATTATTAATTACTTTTCATAATGCTCTACTGGGGTCTGAATACCAAACACGGTAAACAGAAAACATGAAACTCTTTCATTCAAACCAAAAATACTAAACGTATGGCTCTATTATCTGTCCTTTTGTCCAATTTGTACTTTGACTGGACAATGTGTGCTTAGTCTTTGTATATTTAGCATCTCCTTCAAAGTTATTTTGAGAAAAAAAGGACAATAGAATAAATAATCCACCTCATTTGGGTTTGTTCAACCAATGACTGTATTTCATGGGCACCTTCTCAGTCACTGCTGATGATGTGTTACAGATGTCTCAGTGAAGAGGGCTAAATGTCATCCCAAGTGCATAGAAAATCTAGGCAGCACTTCACTGAACATGATTGTCACCGATAGTCTGCATGAATCTACAGAATGGGTGTAACACAATGCCATTATCTGTGTCTCTTTATTGCTCAAAAATCTTGCTGAAACCTGGCAACCCTCCTCTGAGCTTCAGTGAGCTTTCTCTGACCTCCATATTAAAATAAAAAACCTCTCACTCGCATGATTTTTATTTTTTTGTTTGTCCTGCAATGAATCCCGATGAATACACCTATTCTGAAGCTTACTGGATAGCATTCCAAAACAACAACAACAACAACAAAACCTGATTACTTTACCACCTACTGTTTGGATATGTACTCCAATCCGAATAATGTATTTGTACTTGGTTACACCTACAGTAATCTACAGTCTGGGCTAGAAAGAAATCAGCCCCAGTATTGCTTCTTCATACCGTTCAGTGTTTTTTTTGTTTTTTGTTTTTTTTTGTACCAAAAGTCCAATATAATCTGATTTAAGACATTTATTAAAAGCAAACAATATGATGTGGATGTGTTTATACACATCACAACTGCAAACTGAGATCCAATAACATAATGGATGCTTTTAAAAAGAAAAATCTCAGTATGCAGTGTACGGTTCCTCAGCTTGTTCAGTCAGGGATGGCTAGCTGTCTCTCTCTCTCTCTCTCTCTCTCTCTCTCTCTCTCTCTCTGTTCTCTCTTTGCTTGCACACAGTAAATCTGACGTTGACATGCACTACATATCAGCTCTCTCCTTCTTTTCTCCCTCTTTTGGTACTATCTTTTGACCTTATTTTGCAGTTAGCATTTGGGAGACTCATTTACACCTGCCGGAAAAGGACGGGAGTGATGACGTCACGTGAATGCGTCAGTCCGGCGCTCGCGCTGTATAAATAGAGAAAGTTTCGCAGCAAGCAGAGAATCTGAGGAGGAAGACGGGAGGAAGTTTGGAAACTGTCTGCTTTAAACTCTTCCTCTAGCGGCATGGACATCATCAGGACAGCGGTGTATCTCGGCGTGTGTGTGTTATTGCTCAGCTCTGTGTGTCAGGCTCACACTTCTCTGGACCACCGACTGCCCATGTCCGAGGAGCAACTAGTCACCAGAGACATGGTAAAAAAACAAACAAACAAATAAACAAACAAAATCTTTTATGCACTATTTCATATTTTAGTATGGAACTTGGCTTCTATGGTTGCAGCTCTTCCTCAGATGCACGCGATTAATATCTTATAAAGATACAAAGATGGATAAAATGATCAGGTGTGTCTCTTGTCTTAGTGTCAGGTTTTATATACATATTTATTTATTTATTTATTTATTTATTTTTAAATATTTTGCTCAGGCTGAAGCACTGGAAAGTCTTCTGGAAGGAGATGGAGACAATCAGATAGCACTGGATAAAAGAGCCAGCATCATTCCGAGGGTAAGAACTTACTTTAATAACTAATACAGCTGAGTACTTTCTTATCTTTACACACATTAGCATGAGAAATGATGTCTGATTTATTTCACCTGTGGAAATAAATCAGCTGTATTTTTTTCTGGATGATGTAGAGTGAAATTCAAATCCTTCAGGATCACTTTAAACATTTAACTTTGGCTGTGTGTAAAGGAACATGTGTTATTGAGTTAATATCTAGCCTACAGGATTACATTAATGCTCCTTAATGCTCCTTAATGCGTAGGCTGCCTTATATATATATATTATACTCTGTGTGTGTGTGCATGTGTCCATATATGTGTCCCAAAAGTCTCCATACATAGTGGAATTTAACACTTTTTAGCAACATGTAACTTTATTTACAAAACATCCTCTACGATTGCCATTTCTTTGTAAAGACACACGGAGTCATCTCTCCCACTCATGATGAACTCACATCTGGTGTTATGAAGTCCATCGTAACCTTGCGACAGCTTCCCGATCCAGCCCTGAGAATGATTTCAGTATGTTCTTCTTTTGTCAAAGGCACTCTTAAAGGATATCTGAAAAAAATATATATAAGTATGAAAGATTTTGGAAGACGTTTTGATTAAAAAAATGTTAACTTCCCCTATGTATGGAGACTTTTGGGACACTGTAGATTAGGCTACTCCTGTGCATTCAGATTTGGTAAATTACAGAATACAGTTTGATGATTTTACAGATTGATTGCAGTGAATTCAGGTATATTTGGGTATCAGGTAAACTAAGACAGTTTAACTTAACAGCATTTATTTTTTGGCCAGATATCTGAAAGTCACCCTAAAGGTTATGTCACTAAGCTCTTGATTATGGATGAACAGCTTGATTGAGGCAACACGACTTAATTAATGTGACATCAGATAAGAGGGTGTGGTCAGCATCAGACCAGAAGTTCACCCCAAAAAAGTTGAGGAAGAAAAAATTCCAAATGCTTTGGCCATATTTTATAAGGTTACAAAATTGTCATGACTAATATTATTACACATATTTATGATACTTAAATGTACTACTGTAACAAATTAAGCATAAAATGCACATTTACAATTTCAGGCTTCTGAAAGATGTCATTAAAATGGGTTTCAATCAGTGTAAGCCATGCATCTTTAGTATATAATCAACATTGTTCTTTCACTATGTAGTCAACACCTTGAGGATTCAGAAATATATAACGTGTTGGGGATTTTTGTTTTATTAATGGCAACCAACTTCAGACAAGTGGAAACTATATGTCCAAAAACTATATGTCCCACTATATCTGAATTCGCCCTAAATCTTAAACCATTGTAGATATTTTGAGTATTAACAATGAAACCAGTCCATACTGCATCAAGGAAAGAGTCAGATATTCTGCAGTTGCAACCTTGTCCTCTACATAATTACCTGGTGCAGGTACACAGGTTTATGATGATTATATGCACATGTTGGTGTTTAGTGCGATGTAGGAGAGCGGTGTGCCCTGAAGCACGGACCACGCATCGGCCGCCTGTGTGACTGTATGAGAGGGAGTGCGTGCAACACCTTCTTCCTGCGCTGCTACTAACTGAGCTTGCAGATCTCCACTTTCCCTCAGGCATAGTGCAGCTAGCACTGATGGGATCTTACGTTGCTGATGTCTTAAATCTGTTGTCTAGTTCGTAAACTTCTCATGTATGTTTGATAAAGACACATGTATGGCTATATTTATTTATTTTTGTTTAATAAAATGTCTTCAAGACTCATTGATTCTGTATAATTAATATCCAATTCCGCATTTATTTCTGATATGCATTTATATAGATACTATACATTATAAATGTATATATGTATGTATGTCAATACATTATAATCCCATTAAGGTAGGCATTTCCAATAAGGGAGGCAAATATCAAGCAGGTGACTGTGACATAGGTGAAATGATCTATTGTATTCATTTATGTGAAATGTGACCAAATATCGTGAATGCATTCTTAAAAGAAAATTATCAAGTCATATGATTAAAAGAACAAACTTTAAAGGGCACAAAGGTGAGTTTTTTTTTATTTAATGGCACAAATGCAGCAGACCTAGTAATTACAGGCCAGCAGCTAAATATATCCAGCTCTACCAACCAATGGGCTTTTATCTGATTGTAGTAATAGGTTTTTGGCGTCTGATGTTTGCATCAAAGGTTTTTGACTCGGTGCTGAACTTTACTGAGCACTAACCGAACGTCTCTGAATACATTTCCTAAAGCAGAGCACACAGAGAATTAATGACATTGTGCCCTTTCCTATGTCAGAGAAGACCTTTATCAGTAGCCAAACAAGATAATACGCACTGCATTCACATCAGTGAAGTTTGCCAGGTCACCACTGACATGACATTTATTTGAATATGGCACCAAATGATCCAACTGAAATGGAATAAAAAATTATCCTGAACCTGATTGTAATTTGTTGTTCGGGTAAATCATGACCTGGACATTTCAGTTCTGTTCTAGACATTTGTAGCATACACACATATGTGACAGGACTACACAGAGTGATCCAATGTCCAGATGATTTACCTGAGTGGATCATTACATTTATGCTGCTGTATGCTGCTATTCACTTATCTCAGCAGAAGTATTGTGTTTGACGGAATCTTTAAGAGCTTTCAAAAATCCTTCTAATTGTCGGCTAGAACTGTTTTCAGTCAGGCATGGGTCACTGGTCTGTTTCGAGTGACATAGGAGAAGCTCAGGACTTTTTCAGCAGGGTGATCATCCTTGCACATCCTTACTATCCCAAGCTTGACATGACTGTTTATTTAGGTTTGGATAGTTTTACATATCATTACCTGTGTGTGGATGCAAGGCCAGCAGAGAAGATTCCACTGGAGCCCATCAACACCAATTAGAATTTGTGAGTACAAATTAACAAACTGGACCAAGCAATTCATTGTATGACTGGACAATGAATTTTAAATTAGGGTCCAAGCACCAAGTGTTTTTGGCCTGTTTATTATTTTCCAAAGCTTTGGCCATTTTTAGGTGCTTCCATGCACGAAACATGCACCAGTGGTAGGAATATGGGTCTCTTCAAGAAAGACAAATTTTACGAACGCATACACTAACTCAAACCAAATTTGGTCAGCATGATTTGGAGACGTCCATGATGCAAAATTGCAAAGGAATTTTTGATACCCCAAAGGATTTTGCAATGGCGACATGATCAATTGACAGGTCACACAGTGCACAGAAGTAAGTGTGGCATAATACTACTGTAGATGGTGCGATGTGGCTCAAACCACACATGTATTTTCTATGATGAGGAATAATAACATGTACACGCCAAATGTAATTTATCATAGCAACACCAAGTGACATCAGGAAGCGAGACTCATCAGTATGATGTCAGTATATCCATGATGCTAAATGGCCAAGGGATTTTTGGTATCTTGATGTGTTATAGCACGAAGTGTGGCATAATAAATGTGGCTCAAAGTTCACAAATCTGTTCAGTGTCAAGATCCACTGGCTCATGAAACAGACACTGCTGCACCCTTGGTGCTTGGGCCCACCAATTGCTGCTTGCAGGTATATTTGATTTTGTTTCTCTTGTTATATTTACGGTTCCTTAGCATACCATTTGAATAGAACACTATTTACGAAGCTCTTACATATTTGAAGACAAGATCGACCCATGCAAAAATCAACACAGGTGGCATAACTGTGTTGAGGAAAAGATTTTAACAGCTTTCTTGGAGGTTGCAGACATGTGAAGCGAAGGTGAAGAACAATTCTGGTATGTCTAATAACAGATAAACACTATTGTTCTCTACATATTTCACCCTATACAGTGCAAAATGGGAAAGAATCTGACTGAAAAAATCTCAGCACTGCCAAACTGGTTCCTGTCAAAACGCACTCACTTCTTAACAAATTATCTCATTTCAGTGGTATAAAATGCTCAACAAATAGTCCTCACTTGAAAATATTTTGCTTTATGAAGAATACCAAAACATGAAGATCAACATGTGTTGTTTAAAAAAAAAAACACACACAATAATTCTTCCTATTTGGTTTATTCCAGTTCTCCTTATAAATACAGAGAATAGGAAATGTCTCACATCTTTCATAAAAATACATTATCTACAGTCAGGGGGACCAGTAAAACTGGCTAAAGAGAAAACAGCATGCAGCCTTTTCTTCATTGCATCAATGAAATCAATAAAATTCAACTTTTGTTTTACATTGCCAGAGCACGCACATATCCAGACGGCATGGCGTTGTAAAAGATCAGCTGTATACCTGAAACCAACGACTGCTTGTGCAGAAAAAAAAGGACATTAGACATATCCAACAATTAGTAATTAGCTCATTTAAAAAGTAACATATGCACATTAACCTACATAATAGAGTTTAGTTATGTTTTAGATGGAGTAAATGTCAGCAGCAATATGTGCAGTGCCTGGCATGTATTTCATAAATAAAACCTCAAACTGGTGCTGAGACACACTGAAAACTATGCACAACATAACAAGCAAACACTTATAGTCAAACAGAAGCCTTGTTTCAGAACCAAAGTCATAAGGACTGGAATCAGAAACAAAACCACAACATTTTAAACTGAAAATTGAAATGCAGTCTTTTCTAAACAGATTAGTGAGCAACTGGAATATATGGATGTCTATACATGATCAGTAAAACTAGAGCAAACGAGAACATTTCTCAGGTTCCTATGGGACATCAGCATGTGAAAATGATCATTTTTAACAATCAAACAAAGAAACAAACAAACAAAAACCTGATTCCTGTGTTTACATTCCCTGTAATTTGATTTGTAACACACTTATTAAAACACACAGTAAAGCAGGGTCAGGTTCAGCTTGTAATTAAAATATGTCAGTATGACAGTCAGGGCAAATAATATTTAGCAGAATTCTAAACACAACACAATTTAATTTGGAACAAATATCAAAATGAACTTTCTTTTTGCACAAGATCAGTAGAGTGTTAGTGAGAACATGTAGGATCAGCTGTGCATTATCTGCTAGGGAACACAAAATCTTCAGTACAAAATCTCACAAGTAAGCAAACTGTTAATCATTTCTATTATAAAGTCTGCTGATTTAGATGCTGACTTATTTAATTCAATCCTGGTGGTTTCACAGTTAAAAGTTCACCGAAAAATATCATGAGCAACTTGTGTGAAAACTTGTTGCATGGAAGCAGCCATGGCCATCTGCCAGCCACATTTGCTGTCAAAGTTAAAACAATAAACACTGTGTCCATCCATCCAAAATGATGATCACTGTAACTCTGGAGCGTGTTAGATCTTCTCTTCACATGTACAATACTTCTCAGTACAGTTCTGAGTACTAAATGGATTCAATCTGCCGGCGAACCTTTTCCGAGGCTTGGCGGTCTAAAGACCTCTGCCGGCCGATCACCACTAGTGCAAAGACAACAGTAAGGCCCAACATGGCACCCTCAAATTTCCAAAAGAGGTGCTCCTCCATCACTGCTGAGCGGCAGCTAGAGAGACACACACACACACACACACACACACACACACACACACACACACACACACACACACACACACACACACAAAGAGGATGTTCATGTAACATTTTATTGTGAAAACTACAGTGAGATTTTAATCCACCTGTTTTAGGCAGGTTTCAAATTTGTGGATAATAACTAAAATACCATAAATAAAAAAATTACAAAATAATTGCGATGTCAGTGTACTGAAAGTGAAAAAGTGATAAAGATTTTTTTAACAAGTACATAATGGCATAGCTATGTATTTCAGTATCAGTTACTATGAAGCCAAATCCCAAACGGCACATTACCATGCACGTTACACGTGTCCTCTTCAGGGTTTTGTTCAAAAACTAAATTTCAGTTTCTGTTTTATAACAGACTGATTCAATTAATGGATAGACCTCTTTCATTTTTAAGTGAAAGATTAAGCTAACTAACCAGAAAGACATTTTTCCTAACCTTTTTCCCACCTGTCTTTATGAAGGGTGCCGAGTGGAGCTGACTGTATTTAGTATGTGGTATCAGCCACAAGTGTACTGGCCATGGGAATGCAGAAAGCTTAACTGTGGCTGCTAAAGACTTAACAAGTAAACCAGCGTTGCTTACTAAAAGGTTCATCCAACAGGTGGCCGATTTTCTTTGGCACACTATTTACTGTGGTAAGCGTGAGTGTTGGACAGTCTCTGATTCTGTGTTCGAATGATGCTCTTTTGATAATGTAATCTTACTGAAGCTCTTTGTATCATTCAAAAGAAACACACAATAATTGGCATTTGCGAAACATTTGGACGATCCAAATGAAAATACCATTTAAGTCATTTCACTGTCAGAGCCAGAAAGATGAGATTAGTGAAAGGAATAACGTGGAGAAACAATATTCACCTTTTGTACTCATCTTTGTTGGACTTGGTACAGTTAATCCTCTCCACGTATCCCGTTTGGCTGCAGGCCATTTGCGTCTTCTGCAGAGATAATAAGGGGGGAATTAATGCAAGCCAAAAGGAGATTTAGTAAAATTCCATGGCTTTACTAAAAAATGACAAAAAAGGAGTTTTTGTTTTCTCTAGAATGAGGGCATTAATATAAATCTGTTATCTGAATTATAGCGAGCACTACAGTCAGAGCTGCTGCTATAGACAATAACTCAACACCTTCAGACTGATCAGATTTGAGAATTCAACAGCACAGAGGTATAATAATCATAACAGCAACAGACATCGTTTGTGTAGTTTTCCCTGATACAGTTCTTACCGTTTGAAAAGCACTACACAAAGTGCATTCTTTCGCAACTACAAACTCTTCCACTTGCCAACATGGCATGGTCACCGCCTTTGTTACTGCAATTCAGAAGCATAAGAAATACCAAAATGTTAAGGTTATTACCACACTGATTTACACTAGCTATGTTTATGTTTAATCTGACTGTTCAATCAGTCTGGAGAGAAGATGGTCATGTATACACTCCAATAGGCCCAGTGGCTCCGTTTACATGCACATATTTACATCAAACTGAAAAATTCATTCTGGGTGCAGAGTATGAATGAAGTGTTTACATGTACCTTAGACTAAGCAATCTGCTGAAAACTACAGTATACTGCATGCATGTTACACACAACCCAAACGAAATGTATATGCGTGTGAGAAGCAGCATATTGTGTCACCATGTTATGGGAAAAAAAAAAAAGTCAAGATGTAAATCAGCAAGTTGGCTAAATGCTCATTTGCATTGTTTATAAAGTCTTAAATGGTATTAAGACTCTCCAAACTTCCCACTGGGAACTGGGATTAATAAAGTGATGTATATCTAGTTTCTCTTAGACCCTTTTCCCCACTTAAGAATTTTATATGAGAAAATTCATCACAGTTGGGAAAAAAATGACAGCAAAGGCACTATTCATAAATGAGAATGTTGATCCACTTCCTGTATTTTGTATCTCATTATCACTCTGGAATCGAGAACTTTGTTGGCAAAAACAAAAAGATCAGATGACAGCTCTCTCTCATGAGACTTTGTCAAGATTTTCTCAAACTTGATGACAATGTTCACTATCTGCGCTCCAGTGTACCTACTCGCTAATAAAAAGATTAAGTAGAAAATATCTTAATTATTTTTTTTTAATATTTATTTGTTTGTTTGTTTAATTTATTTAATTATTAATAATTTAAAAAAAGCACCTGTTAGCTAATGATTTAGGTATTCACCATATTTCGATAAATTACCACATGCTCACACATCACTTGTGGTGTAGACTTGTCATTAGTGCTAAATTATGGTGGAATATGTAAGGCATAATCCATGGCTAGGTGTGCGTTACACGATTTTAATGCATGACATGGAGGCAAAGAACCACAAGGCAGTAAAATCATGTAACGCACACCTAGCCGTGGATTATCCCGCTTTTGCCATGGCCAGCACTGACAAGTTAAAGCTGTCATTGATGTTTGCAGTGCAAAATTTGACTGAAAGGACAAAAATAATTGTTCATTTTGGTTAGTTATTTTATATACGGGTCATTAGATCTAGAATTCTGCCTGCTCTAAACTACAGAGATAAAGTAGTGTGATAAGATTACATTTATTTGAATGAACTATAATAAATAGCTATTAGAGAGAGAGAGAGAGAGAGAGAGAGAGAGAGAGAGAGAGAGAGAGAGAGAGAGAGAGAGAAATTGTGTGTGTGTGAATTGCCTGCATCTCTGCCGTGTCTCTACTAATAATGAAGCTGTGAGTTTAACTACTGTATGCAACTGTAACTGTATGTTACTATGGTTACAGTAGTTCATAGGCAGCACATTGATGGTTAAACTGACTGGAACTACCTGAGCATTCAAAGGTTTGAACGCACACCTTCCAGCCAATCAGAATCGAGTATTCAGACAGACCATGGTATAATCAGTATTAAGGAAGTGTAGGAATATCAATGCTGATATACACTGCTTGAATATCTATACAAGTATCATGATAAAAGTGAGGTGATTTTGTGCGGTGTAAGCATTTTTGCAGTACACACATGCACGCGCACAGACTCACACATTCGCACGCGTATAAAGGAGCTGTACAGCTACACATACCTGTGGTCTTCTCCTCACCAAGAAGTGCCGCCCCAAACACTCTGAAAACACAAGATAAAAGGGCAAAAGGTTACCAATAAAGCGGATGTGGTACGTCATTATCTCAAGGCATTATGTCTGTTAAACATACTCTCAAAAAAGGGTACTAAATAGTACCTTTTCTTGCCGCTGGGTGGTACCCTCAAGGGTACATCTTTGTATCTTTGACCTAGTAAGGTGCATGTACCTTGAATCATTTTTAAAAGGTATGATATATCTACGTTTCCAAGTCAAAGATACATATTAATGGTACAAAAATGTACCCGTGACAGTACCACCCCAGCAACAAGGAAAGGTACAGTTTAGTACCCTTGAGTGTGTATCAAGTCAGAAGAAGACAATATTTAAAAGTAATAAACTTGTGCTGTGCTTGTGAAATGAAATGTTTTGACACAGACGTGAATTATATAATGCATGTGTCTACATGATACTGTATGATGTTGTAATCTTGTCTGCTAACCTGAGAGAGACCAATCCCCAGAAAAGTGCGTGCAGGACCAGAACTCTGGGTCTTAAACATGACATGGGAATCCTGCAGTCACTCTCCATCCCTCAGCTCAGCTGGGAGGAAAAAAACAGTTTACAAATAATTTACCAACACCTCAGAGCTTTAAACAGACATTATACTAAACACCAACGATCACTGAGAACATGAGATGAGAGGTGAGAGTAACATGTAAACGTTGAGCCAGACATCAACAATTCAATTAACAGGTGACAGAAACATGGATTAAATTTAGAAAATCCCAGAAAAATGAACTTTTGTGGTGCTTATGGCAATTTTCCTAAGGTGTACGAGCTAACAATGGAAATGGTAACTCAACTGTGTGAGAAATTATCTAGATAATTGTTTTAATTCTGTAGAATTCTCTATTCTGACTGATCAGAAGGTTTTTGATCTATAACAGCACTGATGGTAGTCCATCCATCCGTCTATTTTCCATACCGCTTATCCTACACAGGGTCACAGGAGAACCTGGAACCTATCTGAGCAAACTCAGGGCACAGGGCGGGGGACAATCACACACACATTTCACACACCCATTCACACATTACCGACAATTTGGACATGTCAGTCAGCCTACTATGCATGGACTGGGGGAGGAAACCAAACTCCCTGCACACAGGGCAGATGCAGGATTTGAGTCTCCAAGCCCGGAGGTGCGAGGCAAACGTGCTAACCCCCAACTGATGGAAGTACCAGCTGTAACTCAAATGATAAGATTACCCTTATGCACTCATCCTAACACATTAACTTTCCTACAGTAATAACTCATTCACAAAGATTTTTAGGTGGACCTAAGGCTAACAATAAATGCATTAAACAGTTATTTGCAATGCATTAAGCTGTTATTTAACACAGAAAAACGTCCAATTGTTGATTATGGTGACGTTTTCTGTAAAGAGGAATGTATTTCACATTTATGGAAGGAGTCTCCAGTGTCAGCACTTTGTAACAGTCTGTAAGATTTCCTTCACATGAGAGTCTTCAGGACAGAGGACTTTGAGCTTTGCGGTTTCTCAGTAACATGACAAGCTGTGTGTGTGTGTGTGTGTGTGTGTGTGTGTGTGTGTGTGCCTTATTAACTTCAATATAGATTAAAATACTAGGCTGGGGAGGTAATAATTGTTTCTAACTGCTGTAACATGACTAATAACAGTAACTATCTCACACAACATTAAATATAACTATATAACTAATATAAAGAGCATGGTGTGCCGTTCATTAACACACTGAAATTTGTAATTGTTGGCGAACTGCTGTGGTGTACAAGAAATGAAACAGCACCCTGGCGTTGATTATTTTCCTATAATACCGCGGTATTATAGGAAAATAATCAACGCCGTCGAAATGATTTCTCATTCACTTACCAGCAAACGTTTAAGAAGTTGTAAGCGGCCATATCACATTACTGGCATCTTAACAAACACATGTAGCTCACTAGATAACTCATCAGTACATAACATGCCAGGTCATTTTTCGTAAACCGATAGATAGCTAAGAAACGTTACTTTTGATATTTAAAGCCAGCTAGCTTGCTAGCTAACGCTCAGCACATACTGCACTGGAGAAAGGGCTAAAAACATGAACCTCCGGGTCCTTACCTTGGCTATATTGCCATTCTCAGTCATCCCTTGTAATACCACTAACGTTACTTTTCAGATAACTCTCCACTAAAAGCAGTCACACAATCATGTGGCAGCTCATAGCTTAGACGTCGTTTAGCCTGATACTTAATTTACACAGAAGTGAACCTGTGACTGTCCGCCATCTTGAATATGAGAGTTGGTATGACGTCACGTCGTTACAACGTGGAGTTTTTCACAAAAGCAACATCACACTTCCGCCTAGCGACCGGACTCGGAAAAGCCACACAATGCACTACCCACGCTTTCAGAGGTGTGAGAACAAACCCAGGGGTGGCACACACTAATCCCGTATACAACAAGCTTGTGTAATATACACTATTTGGCCAAAAGTATGTGGACACCTGACCATCACACCCATATGAGGTTCTTCCTCAAACTGCCACAAAGATGGAAGCACACAGTTGTTTATAATGACTTTCCATAAGGCCTTTCTATAATGCCTGGGAGCAGTCGTGGCCTAATGGTTAGAGAGTCAGACTTGTAACCCAAAGGTCTCAGGTCATGCAGGGATTGTAGGGAAAAGGCTGCCCACTGCTCCAGGGGTGTTAAATGCAGAGCACAAATTCCAAGTATGGGTCACCATGCTTGCCCACAAGTCACTTCACTTCACTTCTCTTTGTATGCTCTAGGATTACAATTTCACTGGAACTAAAGATGCCATGCATGACAATGCCCCTGTGCACAAAGTGGTCCATGAAGACATGGTTTGAGAAGGTTGGAGTGGAAGAACTCAAGTGTCCTGCACAGAGCCCTGACCTCAACCCCACTCAACACCTTTCGGATGAACTGGAACACCGACTGCACCCCAGGATCCTCACCAACATCAGCGCCTGACCTCACTAATGCTCTTGTGTATGAATGATCACAAATCCCCACAGCCACACTTCAAAATCTAGCAGAAAGCCATCCCAGAAGAGTGGAGCTTATTATAACAGAAAAGGAACTAAATATGGATTGGGATATTCAAAAAGCACATGTGGGTGTGATGGTCAGGTGTCCACATACTTTTGGCCATATAGTGTATTTGCAGAATATATGATGGTTTCCTTGATATAAAATGAATGGCTTTATAATGAGATTACTGTGTCGAATTCCTAGTTGCAGGGATTTTCCGTAATGCTACAATGGTGATCAAAATCAACTGCTTTTAATTTTTTTTTCATTCATTTAACTTCAGTAGAAGAAGATGAAGTGGAAGAAACCAACCACAACTATCTTAGGAACACACCCTGGATTCACACTCTCAGTCACACTTAGGGTCTCTGTAGCATAGCCGATCCACGTACCAGGATGTTTCTGGGAAGTGGGAGGAAACAGGGAAACCCAGAGGAAATGCACAGTGATGCAGAGAGAACATGCAATGAAACTCCACACAGAGCTCAGGATCGAACCTAGCGCCCTAGGAAGTAGTAGCTAAGTGGTTATGATATTGGATTCCTGATGGGAAGGTTGAGAGTTCAAATCCCAGCACTGCTAAGCTGCCACTGCTAGGCCCTTGCGCAAGGTCCTCAACTGCTCAGTTGTATAAATGATATAATTGTAAGTCGCTCTGGAGAAGGCTGTCTGCCAAATACCATGAATGTAAATGTACCTGCTGCACCCCATGGCTCCCATATATTTATATGTGTTTAAATATAAAAGAACACTATTTATATAAACTTTTATTTTATGAAGATTTGCCTTTTTTATGTGTATATATGCTTTCCATATCTCCCCAAGTGGTACTTTCCACTTTATAAATTGAAATATGTATTAAATATATAGTGCATTTGCTTATTTCTACCCTGTTTCCATATTTCTGCCCTGTTATTCCAGCATGTGGAATAAACACAACACATAAATGTTCTTCTTACATCAGCAGAATAGTTTGAAGAATAAAATACATGTTTACTGTATATGTGTATATAATACATAACAAAATTATGTAAATGTAGTGATGGAAAATTATCATACAGGCATAAAGCCAATGTCCTCTTTTTTTTACTGTATGTCTGAAAGTTTTGTAAACACAATTTATTCACTTCAGGAAATCTTCAAAATGAACATTCTTGGACTCATGTGATGTGCGTACAATTACTGTGTCTCCAGCAGCTCTGAAAATTACTGATGGAGCGCCATTACAGATAATAATAATAATAATAATAATAATAATAATAATAATAATAATAATTCTGCTTTTTCTTAAACAAAATCTGGCTTTATTCATTCTTCTTTTGCAATCATACTAGACTGAACATACATATTGTAGAGCAAATGATCTCTCACGTTAGCAGATAACAATCATGTCTATAAACACAATCAATGAATAAAATAGAAATGTTTAAAGGGAGCTTTGTGGAGCTCAACACAAAATCAACAAGAGCAGAAAGTAATGATATGGCGAGAGAAGTGAATCAAACACCTACATGTAAGGAATACCAAACAGGAAAAAAGGAAGGAAATGAATGTAAAAGAATTAACAAAAGACTAAACAAACAAAAGAATGAGGCAAAGCAAAATGTGTGTATGTTGTGAGAGGAAGATAAATTTCTTTTTTCTTTTTTTTTTTTTTGCCAAGAGCATACAATATCCAAACATGTGTAGGTGCAAACATGGTTATGTAGAAAACTCCTTTTGGATTGTGTGTACTCCAGTTCAGTCCATTTCAAATGATTCATTAATGCCATGACAAGTAGGCCAAAACAATGCTTAGGTCTACCTTTATATCGTAAACACATCCGTATGCTCTAATTATGAAGATAAGGCATAGAAGTGCTGTTTCCTCTACGTCTCCTGCCATGCTCTTGTTTGACCAAACTAGCTGCAGCATTTTTAATAAAGCTGGACCCCCCTTCCCTACGTTACATGCATAGATACTGATATGGAGCTCATGCACAAAGACTAAAGTCTTAGATCAATCATTTAATTTTGATTGCTTCTGCTCAGAAAATCTATACTGGGCAAATATGGGAAACCATGACAATTCCCAGTGGGTGTATCACCACAATAATATGTGACCATTCCTATTTTACCCACTAATGACTTATGTCATGACATGCCTCTTACAGTAGGGGTAATTAGAGATCTTTATAAAAACAAACAATAAAAGTAATAGATGTGCAAAAGCACATACAGCAGAACCTTATGTTTTCTCATTATATTCCAGTAGGGCTGCACCATTTCATTTGGTCTGAATGACATGCAGGATGAAAAAGTTGGCAAGGCACAAAGGAAAGAGGATCTAAGCATGAGAGCAGGGCATATAAACCCTACTCTAAGTGTAAATTACATCTAAATAAAAAAGAAAGGTATGCTACTTATGCTACTCCTCCTCCTAAAAAGGCCTCCAGACATGCACTACTATTCATGGAGGAATATTCATTTCAATTCCTATCTATATATCATTTATTGATTAATTATTCATGTCTTTGTTGTTTTGCACAGTGGGCTCTTGAGAGACATCTGAGAGAAACAGAAAGCTGTACCCTAATCTGCGCAGTATAGAAAGCGCTGCAAGCAGCTAAGAAGTTACCATGGTGTGTGAAAGTACTGTGAGAGTGCCACACCAGACCTGGTTCACTCTTCCCATCACGGGCATGTCTGTTTGAGCCATGCAACCAACAGATCAAGTTTAGGAAAGAGATTTTTGTCCTTTGTCCAGCTTTTGACTATAGTGCTGAACTGTCCACATCATGAGGTTAAGGATATGCAGTACATTCAGTAGAAGCTCAGCGCCACCTCGTGGCAAAAAGGATGCTGCATCAGCTCAAAGCTTAAAAGTGAAAGAGACCAAAATCTAAAATTCAAACTTTGCTCTGATTCATTTGAAGACTAAAGTCCCCAATCTCAGAAAAATAGAATTCTTATTGAAGTCTACTCATTTTAACAAAAATAAAACAACAAAAAGAACTATTCCATGTTAAGAAATCTGTTATCACAGCACTTAGAAATAAAAGACAAATGAAAGGTGCATAAAATATAATACAGACACTTATTTGTGGTTTTTTAAGAGATGGGAGAGGTGACAGTAAATGAATGAGTTTTAGTGGTCAAGTAACAGTGCTCCATCCCCTCTCCTTTGGAAGACTGAAAAGTTCTCAGGACATGTGTTCACAAAAAACAAAACAAAAAAAAAAACTTGTTTTTCCTTCAAATGAAATATCAGTGTTTACCCAAGAATGCACATAGACTGTCTTCTTTTAACACCACATACAATAATAATAATAATAATAATAATAATAATAATAATAATAATGATGCAGATAAGCACAAACGGAGAGGTCTTTAAGTGAGGGAAAATAACAAAGGACATGGATATTAAATATGAGGTGTATGTTATTGGACAAATACTTGATTTAGAAAAGAGAGGAACAAACGCCTAGTGCTCATAATGGTCAAACTACCAAATTATACATTCATAACATTCAAATATTTATAGACATAAACATATTAATGGGGTTGTAACAAGGTGCAGACTCAAGTCATAAACCATTTTAAAGTCATACATCAGTGTAGAGGTAGGCAACGCCATGTCAGAGTGTGATAATGGCTGGAGCATTTAAAAGGCTGTAAGAAGGGCTTTTCGGGATACGCCATGTGAGACTTGAAGCTCCTGGCTGTGAGTCCTGTGGCTGCAGTCACAGCTCATTGTTCTCCTGCTCTCTGCAGAGCTCACTCCATGTTGCCACTGTCTGAATGGGAGATGTTGAGTGTGTTGGCAGAGTGGAAGAGCTCTCGCTGGTCAGTGGGACTGTGGTAGTCAGAGGTGAGGTCAGGCTCCAGGAAGGAGGACAGTGTGAAGTGGGACGAGCCCTTTTTTAGGCACTGAGAATAAAAGTTCAGCAGTAGGTCCAGCTTGTTCTCAATGGACTGCACCTGGGAGATCAGAGAAAGTCAGTGTTAATGGCGGCTGAACATAGAACGTGTGAGTAAATCCATAAGAAATGTCAGGCACATCAGATCTATCTAATGAATAGGATTCAGTCTCAGGGGTTTCCTGAAGCTAAGAAAAAAAGGAAATAAACAAGAGTGAGTTCAGAGAGAGAGAGAGAGAGAGAGAGAGAGAGAGATCTGGGACCTGAGATCTGGGACCTAAGGATATCACATGGATGCTGCAGCTACATAAACCAGGTTTATAAATCTCAAATCAATATAATAAGTTGCACACAGAACTACACTGAAAAGAAATGACCAAATTAAGTAACACATACATCAGTATCACTGTTTCAGCCCCAAAGGCTTTTGGAGGCTTTTGTGTTAAATTATTTATTTCTAAAATGTCCTCTTTTTCATAAGGAAGTAACAAATTAGATTTATGGGGAAAATTATTGTTTGTTCTCTCATTGTTAAAAACATTTTTTTTTACCGTTTGTGTTAAGAACTTCTTCATGACCTACCTGTTTCTCCACCTTAACTACACGTCCCATCATGCTCAGCTCGTCCAGCAGATCCAGTTCCGGAGGAGTCTTTTCACCTTTCTCTGTCCTTCCCCTTTTATCAGGCGGAACAGCACCTCGGCCTACAATCTGATCTACCCTTTAGGCAGAAGAATTAGTCAGTGTAGTCTATAATTTCTTTGCCTTTTTTAATTCGATACATAATTTATCATTCCATGTTTGTGAAATTAGTGTTATTAAAGGTATACTTTCAGATAGTAATCCTTAAATGCATGGCTGTTTCTCATGTTCTCTATGTTTGTACATAACTTACGTTGTTAGTGAAATAGTTCTTATAAGTAACACAAATTTTTCTATAAATAATTACTGACTTATTAAATAATTTTTTTAAATATATATATTTGGATATATCCTATGTAATGAAGAATGTACAAGAAATTACAGAATATGTTCAGATCTATTTATAGAAACATATTTTATCAGGCATGTGGGATTATTTTCTATTATTTTCCATGATTATGTGAGGAAAGTCAAAAGGTTAAACACACACCATTCATTCATTCATTCATTCATTCATTCATTCATTCATTCATTCATTCATCCATCCATCCATCCATCCATCCATCCATTCATTCATTCATTCATTCGTATATTCGGTCAGTCAGTCATACATACACACAATTTTAGCATTTCTGTATTGGTAAATTGCTTAAGACCAAAAGATTTAAGGATTTAAGGATTAATCTCAATATTTCATGTGCATTTTTAAATGGAAATGTTCTCAGAAACAAACACCACTGTTCAAATTCTTAGTAAATCTAACCTCATCTGCAGGCTCTTAATTCTGCCCAGCATGTCTAGGTGTCCAGCTGAATACTGCTCAATCACATCTTTCACATCATATGGTCGCAGTGTTTCTTTAAACTTGCGCTTGGCGACCAGAAATTTCAATATCCTACACACAGAAAGCACAAACACAAATTACAGACTGTTCCAGAACTCCAATACAGAGCAAAAGCAGAATTCATGCAAACAAATCTGCAAGATTAAGAATAACAGGCTGAATTATAGAAATGGTCTACGATGTACAAGTACACACTGTATGTACTAATATTTCAGGGTGTGAGAGGGAGTCCCTCCCTTCTTGTGACACTCAAGACACAAGCTACCACAACACTCAAAATGCAATCTATCCATTTTTTCTTTTTCTAAGGGCATTGAGGTGGCACAGTGGGTAGCATTGCCTCCTCACAGCTTCAGGGTTCCCTAGCTCAGGTTGCTGTTTGTGTGGAGTTCCTGTGTTCCCAGTTTCCATCTCCCGAAAGTGCCAGTCGGTGCATTGGCTATGTTAAATTGCCCCAGGTGAGGAGCATGGTGCCCTGTGATGGACTGCGTACCATTCAGGATGTAATCCCACCTTGCACCCAGCTTTCCCTGACATCGGCTTCAGCTTTACCATGACCCCGACCGGTAAAGAGCTCACCTTAAATATAGAGTTTTAGTGTTGCCTTAATAGGCTAGCCCAACAAAGGTGGTAAACAGAAGGCTCTTTTTTTTGACAAATACCACAAACTGTTCCAAATCATTGATCTTTAATATTATGAGTGACATTGACGTTGCAGGTGCTTTTATGTTAGTAATGTAGCTACATAAAATAGGACCGTTGCCTAACAATCTCACAAGTTTTGGTTATTTTCAGGCTTGGTCATGACCAGATTGTTCTGCATTACACATTCTTTATCCAAACCACTTTTGGCAGATGTCTGACAGCTTGTCATAGCTTGAAGAAATTAAACAGTGCCAGGTTGGTCTCTCCCCTGAACTCCAGCTTTGATGCTAGTTACTGTGCTCATATTACTCATGAAGCTGACTCAACAAAAACAAACAAAACACCCCCAATGTTCGTATCGCCAAGCAGCTGTGCTCAAACTGCCATCTTGCAACATGATAAATTACTCTATGAGAGCAGAGGGGATCATGGGAGCAGAGGGGGCTTTCTTCCCCTTTCAGCAGGCATTCTGCCCTGGGATAATCCTCTGTTAACAAAAAATACTCTTTATCAGAGGACAAGAGAGACAGATTCACAGCTCAGCTGCATAACCACGAGTGGCCAGCAGGGGAAGTGACTGAATTTGGATAAAACAGCAGTGCTGACCAATGTGGGTGAAAATAAGTCTGTGCGCAGAGGTGCGTTTAAAAAAAGAACTATTGTTTTGCAGGAAAAGCTTGCGTGTGCGAGTGGCAAGTGCAGAGCTGTGCATGTTTGCTTGTGTGATGGTGCCTTTTCTGCTGGAGGGATGCAAGGGGAACGGTTACAGCTGTACCTCTGAACATTTCAAGCCCCCCCAGAACCCAAGTTTCTTGATGACTCTTGAGTTTAGGCTGCATTGTCCCCATCTAATAATTTTGCTGATAACTGCAAATTTTGCTAGGGTGGGTCTCAGGTGCGCATAAAAGAGAGGGTAAGGAAAAAGAGAGGGAGAGGAGGAGAAAAGCAAAAAAAAGAAATCACATTTATTTGGACTCCCCAAGGGTTTCCATAAAATGCTGACTCTCTGTGTGTCCATGGCAGTGCACTGTATAAGGTGTTATACTGTCAGCCCAGCCCTGAGCAACATTTTAGATGCTGCCACTAATAATAGCCCAAAAACAAATGTTGGTAGTTGAGTAGCCTGGTATTCAAACATGTTCCAAAGCAAATGTCACTGATAATTGTCTTTCAAGGAGATGCTTAAAACCCAGATACTATTAATTATACACTATGAAAATGGCAAAGTACAAAAATGAGTTCAAGGGCATGTGGTATGTGTTGAGCTTTCTCCTTCAGCATTCTTCTTAAAGTGAAACCTCAGCATTGTGTTATTATAAAACTGGCCATTTTCAAAAGGATATCAATCTTTTCCAGGGAGTCTTACATAAACTGCAAAATTGTAGAGCATGTTGTTTCATCAGCAGTGATGCACATGTGAGTATCGCACACCTGGAGCTTTGTACTCTGTGTAGACTTGTGCACTGGTAAAAAGTCAAGGGTGGCTAAAGAGGTTAGGAAATAATGCTGATATTTAAGCTGTGATCATTCCACTCAATTTGTAATGATCTAAGACTAGTTACGACCAATACACTGTGCTTTATGCCATCCCAGATAACCGTGCTGTACTGTGCAGGAGTGATTGACAGGATGCATGAGCATGCATGTGCATGACATGTTTCTTAGTAGCTTTCCAGGAATTTGAGTCAAAGTTTTCAGCAAGCATAAAAAAATCAGTCAGGAGGGGTTAATGTAGGTAAAACCAGGACACTCTAAACAGCAAAAAAACAATGAATCCAAATTAGAAAAAACAGACTCAGAAATGTGTAAGAAATATATAGCAAGATTTTGCAAAGACCTGGGACAAAATGAAGGGCTTAAATAAGGAGCAAGCTAGCAAGGAACCAATCAGAGAGAGTTAATGAATGCTATAGTCCAACCAAGCTGGAGACACTCCTGCTTGTCAACTGAAGGTCATACCTTCAACACATCTGTCTGGATGTACAGATGACAGATGTACACTTAATCTGGATGATATGTTTCAGTAGACTACACACTGTGATATAAACCATACTGATCTCTCTGGTTATGTTATCTATACTACTTATCTCATATCCCCAAAATAACAGGTGAAGTATTGAATTACATACTGTTTAAGTGACAAAAAAAACCCTCAAAATAGCCATGTTAGTTGAAATGAGTAGCTGGATGATGATCCTTAACAACTGGTTAGAGGACTTTCTAGCTACATGTCAGCACTTGTCATTTTTTTTTACTTTCTGCTAGCTTAAGCAAAAAGACATTAAGGAAAAAGCATGCCATGCTCCTCATATACTTCATCCTTCATTGTCAACACACAACAAAAGTGATGTTTAAAATGTAAAATACATTTTGCATCATTAGCAGTGTTCCATCCATGCTTTACGGCTTTCTTACGTCTGACTAAAGGGAAAGAAAATGCAACATTTTCAAATCCATGTATATTCAAAATTATACAGTAATTGGCATGAAAGTACAGTTTTACAGGAGGATAATAATAAATCTGTGGCTGGATGCACAGTTAGCCTAACAGACAGACTGATTACTACAGGGCAACTACATTTTGTGCAGAACCCTAATACTGCTTGTGTTATTAATAGCTGTAAAAGGTCAAGGCTGAGGGAGCAAACTGAAGCTCCTTTGTGATATGCAGCTCATACAAAACCAGAAGAAAGACAAAGTGACGTGTTAATTATTTTTTTCTTCCAAGCTGGTCCAATTCCCACCGACTAGCTATCTCTCCTCTATCACACTGGAGGAGCGTAAAGGCTAACNTTTAACAATGGACATTGTCACAAAGCAGCTTTACAGAAATAAATGGATTAACAAAAATATATTATAAATATTTGAATCTGAAGCCACAATATCTTTAAAAAATGCTGTTCAAGCTATATGACAGTGCAGCTGAACACAGCTGAACGCTGAGGGGAAAGCGCTAACTGATCTCTTCTGCAGGCATGAGCTCAGAGATGCCACAATTGACTAGTGTTGCTCTAATTGACAGGGGAGAGAGAATATGTCATCACTTTCACCCAGAGATCATGACCAATTGTGCTCTCTTGGACTCCTGGCCATGGATAGCTATGGCATGATCAGGGTTTGAACTAGAGATAGAGAGAACACTCTTGCATGTTAATTCATTTTAGTAAATCAAACGTTCAGGTGAAGGGAATTCAACTTAGGCTATTGTAGTGAATGTAAGAACCAGATGCAAGTACTGTGAAATTAATGTAACCTAGAATTCAAAGTCCATGTGATAACTTTTATAAAACTGACCATGGCTGGTGGACTCACCTAACTGCTCGAATCAAGGTTTTCACTGCTGGTATGACATCCTCTACAGCAACATCACAGTATGACTTGTCCTCTGTGTTCTCTTCCCCAACTCCCTCCACTACAATAGAGAAGATATCATGAGAGAAACCCATGTGTGTTTGGTTCAGGGCTTTGTATGAGGGTAGGATGTGCACAGGTCTGTGTGATAGCAGGACTATACCATATGTGGAAGGGCGCGCTTTCAGCCGTAAAGAAGTGCGGAAGCGGGTTCGGTCATTGAAACTCCAGCTTTTCTGCACCTTAGTGGGACTGGTGGCTTCCGGCATGTTCTCATTGCTCGGTGATTGGCGCACACTCTCTGGTGCTACTGGGGAAGAAGCCTTGCTCCGGAGTGCCTGAGTGGATCGGGAACTGTTCATCTTAATGCGGTCACGAAATCCAATCTTCCCACTGCCAGGAAATTTACAACACTGTATTCACAAACAACAGCTTGATTTCATTAGACAAGCCAAATATAATATAATGCAAAATATAGTGGATAAATAGCCTAAAATGTAAAAAAGTAAATGTAGAATTTAGTTTGAAGCAGAAATGTTTAGGTAGGAATACAAAAAGAGAAGACGGACAGGCAGAAAACAGTGTGTATTAATGTTTTAATAGTAGTCAGTAGTGAAGTAAAATTTAGTGAAGCAAAAAAAAACCAGAAATAGAAAAAAGATTAATCAAAATCATTAACTGTTATTTGTTTATTTTAACACTGAGACACAAACGGTTGACAGTCTAAAAGGATTCCCTAAATACTATAAAGCTAAACCTAAATACTATAATCATCCTATTATAGCCAGTGTGTGAACAAAAGCATATCAAATTAATCATTTCTGATTATAGGAATAATCATCCTCTTCCTTAATTTAGGGCTCCCTCCCTCCCTCCATCCATCCATCCATCCCTCCATCCATACATCCATCCCTCCATCCATCCATCCATACTTTATCTGATACATACTAATGTTATAAAGGTAGCTAACTGTAATCCAGTAATATTGTTAGCTCTGCAACTGATTTAAATTAACTGATATAAAATTGATTTAAATTTGATTTCATACCCAAGCATGACAAATTCTAACAGCAGTAATGTAGACAAATGAAAAAGTATATAGCATTGGGATAACCACATTATCTGATTCACTGAAAGATTATAATAAACTGTACACTGCTGCACAGTGGTGTCTTCAACCACTGCTACACAAAAATCTATAACTCTACAATAACCCATAGTAAATGAACAAAAGTAATATGTTATAATAGTACACACCCTTTAGTGGTCAGCCATTTAAATCAATATTCAAATTGATTAAAGAGCATTAGCAAGCATATTAGCATGCAGAGCAGTTTCATGTTGCAGGATGTGAGACAAAATAAAAAAAAGTGTTAGATTTACAATAACAAGTATCAATTACCCTTTTTCATGCTGTATGTACAAGCACTGAAATTACTGCATTACTATTCTTAAGGCCATTAAGCAAAGACATGCACATTACAGATGGTTAAAACAAACACTGCTAAGACCAGCTTCACAAGCCACACTAAGATGTTTCAGGTGAAGAGTTTGCAAATGCAATGTTCATGTACTGCAGAATAACTAGATCACTATATGTTATGATACATATGCTATATTAAGCAATAGAGATTTTTAAATAGTCCCTTTTTTTTTTACATAACATTGGCATGGAACCCTGAGACCAAGAGAACAAACATCACAAGCCAGACTTGTGAGATGTGCTGTCTTGGTCTCAGGGTCCATGACAGGTCTTCTGTTATAAACTATATAGTTCATGCAAATATAATTCTACTATAACTTTCTGTTAAGTGCTGCCATAGGGCCGTAGTCACATGCAGTTCATCTTAAGCACATTACATCATTAATGTGTATGCAGAACGGGTCCAAGCTGCACATGCGGGCCGTATGTCTGCCCCAAAAGTGAACACACTGCAAACATCCAAAGATCTCAAAAGAGAATCGCCGTCAAACATGCGTACACTGCATATGGAAGTACTCCTAAATTTCTAAACATTCCATTAATATCTTCAAACATGCCATGGAAGAACTAAGTCTCCCCTGAGATTGGTAATCTTGCTGGTAATGCTGGTACTCATATTCAAATAAACCATGAAAAACAGTTTTTAGTAAATCATAAAGAACTGTCATTTAATTCTTTAATATGAGCTCATGGTTTATCTCAAACCTTTCAGCATAGGCAAACCTCAATCTCTGGGAAGCAGCAGAACTGTACTCGTGATTTCCGCTCTGCTTCTCACACGCTACATGCCACATTCAGAGATTACTAACCCAGAGCCACCATTCTTCCTCAATTAAAAACACAATTGTTAGACGTTTTAGGATAGCATTATTAAAATTCCGTCGAAAAATGAAGAAATCGACACTGTCACTAGAATGTTGCAAAAACAGCGAGCACCACTCCCCAAAACTCTCTGTTTTCTATTTCAGTATGAATCTAAAACTATTACATTTTAATCACTAATTCAATAGTAAACTATTTAAAACTAATTATAAATCAGTTGTTAGTCATTGGTGAAACATGATTTTTTTTTATGAATTTTAAATAAATAAACAAAGTAAGAAGTTATCACAAGACTGTGGTATATGTAAGTGGCTGGTAAAATAATCCTTATGGGCTACATCTGCTATTCATGCTATTATCCAGTCAGCCAATCATGTGGCAGCAGTGCAATGCATAAAATCATGCAGATACAGACAAGTTAATATTCAGATCAAACATCAAAATGGGGAAATATGTGATCCCAGTGACTTTGACCATGGCATAGTGCCACATGAGCTGAGCGAATGGCCAGACCTGTTCAATCTGACAGGAAGTCTACAGTAACTCTAAAAACCACTCTTTTCAAGTGTGGTGAGCAGAAAAGCATTGCAGAACTTTCCCGTCAGCTAAAACCAGGGTTAGGGTTAGGGTCAGCCATTCTGTGTAAACTCTAGAGATTGTGGTGCATGAAAATCCTATCAGTTTCTGAAATACTCAGATACTAGCACCAATACCCATTTCATCACTGAGATCACACACTGAGATTTTTTCCCCATTCTGATGGTTGATGTGAACATTATCTGAAGCTCTTTGCCTGTATCTGCATCTTTTTATGCCTTGTGCTGCTGTCACATGATTGGCTGACTGGATAATTACATGAATGGACAGGTGTAATCCACAAAGAGTACTTCACCAGTCATTCGTTCGTGGATTATGTCATAATTATCAGTAGAGAGTTACTAATTGTAAAGATATTGACTCAATTAATATAGTTCTCTATGTATTTTTATCAGTGACCCTTCACTCGACACTCGACAAAAAGGCTTCTTCAAGCCTTTCACAGGTTCTTAGCTTTCTTTTGCACTTAGAACTTTCCTGAGTTCAACCACAGGGCCAAATCTGTAGATACACTATAAGGCCAAAAGTATGTGGACACATGACCATCACACCCATGTGTGCTTGCTGAACATCCCATTCCAAAATCATGGGCATTAATATGGAGTCGCCTCCTTTGCTGTTATAAAAAGCTCCACTCAGCTGTGAAGGCTTTTAGCTAGATTTTGTCTGTGCTCAACCTCAAGAGCATTAGTGGGGTGCAGTTGGTGTTCTAGTTTTTCAGTGGGGTTGAATTCAGGTCACTTGAGTTCTTCCACTACAACCTTTGCAAATCATGTCTGCATGGAGCTCGCTTTGTGCACATCATGTCTGCATGGAGCTCGCTTTGTGCACATCATGTCTGCATGGAGCTCGCTTTGTGAACATTGTCATGCTCGAACAGGTTTGGGCCTCTTAGTTCCAGTGAAGGGAAATCTTAATGCTACTGCATACAAAGATATACAGTCGTGTGCTTCCAACACTGTGGCAACAGTTTGGGGAAGAACCAAATATGGGTGTGATGGTGAAATGTCCACAAACATTTGGTGTATGCTTAATTGTGTTAATGGTAATGAAATTAGAATTTTGTTTCCTACTGTATGTGATGTTTGCTAATCTGATATTCTAATTTAGACCTTTTTCAATCCTATCTGCAAAGGCCCACTGTGGCTGCAGGCTTTCCTTCCAACCAAACAGGAGTCACATCTAATTTCAGCTATTTAGTTGATCTTAGTCTTCATTTGACTAATACGTAAGTCTCCCATAACTGGGATGAAAACCTGCAGCCAATGCATTTTACTATTCTGTAAATGAACCATAATTGAACTGACTTGTAAACTATCTAAACTGTAAAATACTTTGTTTAAATAGCACTTGTTTGTCTCTGGGCTCAGTGAGCCGAGCAGCTCTGGACCAGTAAGGCCCTAAAACTGTCAGGCAAAGGAGAGTCGTGCCTAGTGTGTAGCAGGCACAGTAACATGGATACCTCTGCTTGCAGCCACCATGAATCCGGAAGAAACTCCGCTTTTTAGATATGAGCTGACTGAGGAGACACACAAGGCAAAGGGGCAAAGCGTGAAGGCTGTGAGGGCAAGTGGGTCATGGCAGGATACAACAATTACACTTGTTCTCGTTCTAAGTCTATTATCAGCTAATTAAACAGAAGTTAGTCATTGTTGATTAGTTTATAGTTTATACACTTTGTAAGTGGACAAATATTAAACTGTCTTTTTCTGGAGGTGGGGCTATTCATCACTTCAAAGCGAAAGAAAACATAGGAACCAGGGCTTACATATAGATATCAGCTGTATACAAATATACAAATACATATCAGCTGTATTTTAAATTATTCTGTAAAATATATTTTTATCTTTAAAAAATGAACCAATCAAACACTGCATTGTCATACGATGCCACATTGTTCACACTAATCCTTCACACGGCTATTTTTAAACTGGAATCAGGCTTCTTTTATGTGCATGATTTCTTAATTCTCTCACACTAACACAACCAACAAATGTAGTTTCTCTTCATCTTTAATTATGTTTGTTAGTGCAGTGATTTAGCAGCCGATAGGACTTTGTGCACATTTGCTTACTGATTTAAATAAAAATAAGAACTTGTCAGTGCTTTGCCCAGCACATTTCCTTCCTAATTGTTCCAACCAGAACTGCAGACATTGTGCTGGGTATTAAAAAAAAAACTGCAGTGTAAAAACCTGCTGTACTAAGTAAAGCTGGAGTCTGAGAAAGTGGAGGAGAAACCGCATTTTGATATTTAGCTATATTTTAGCCCAACTATGGCTGTAATCATTATTTACATGGGCATTTGCTTACACAGCTATATAAACTCAGAGTCGCTCACACTGCTGCTGAACTAGTTTCATTTTCAACACTTTCATGCTTATGCTTATGCCATTCAACTAGAGCACCCGAGAAGGGTTTAAGGACATACATGTATATACTGTAGCAACAGATTTCATAATCATGTCTATCATGCAGCTCTGCCCTACTTTGTAAACTAGCAGGTTAATTATCTGCCAACAAAAGAATGTTCACATGTGTAACATGTCTACAAGATGTTTCATAAATGATAAATAATTAAATACAAATCAAAATCTAACAACAGTGCTGTTCCATTTATTGACTCAGAGTTTCTCAATATTCCTGCAGTCAGAGCCACTTCCCTGAGGACTGTAGCTTGATAGAAGTCTGCTGATATGCTGCTTAGCTCACAGCTGCTACTTAGATTGCTAACTTCCAGCTAGTGACTCGGTAATCAACAAAAGAAGGCATTCGTATAACCAATGTCATGAAACTGGTGATACAGCACTACGTTTGACTTTGGAAAAATTTATTGTCAAACAAAATTATCTAGATGAAGATATTTTGACACACAGTGATATTCTATGAACAGAAATGAGGGTTCATGTATTTTCCCATGGTTTTTAATGTTTTCTTTCACTTTAACAAAGTTATTAGCTGATAATAGACATTTAAAATCCAAGTGCAGCTTTGTCATAGGAGGACTGAGTAATATCCAAATTAGTTGGGTGAAACTGTGATCCAGAAATCACTCATTCCAAATTTTATTAGGCTCCTAAACACTTCACAACCCGAGAAACTATCCAGGGATCAGCTGCTGGCATAAATGTGGGGTTAAGAGATTAGGTTAAAGGACAGGTAATACAATTACTAAGAAGAGGACAGAGGACGGGTCTCATTAGCAAGCAGGGATAGCATGCAGATATACCATATGTGACAATTAGTCATTTCAAGCCCTTTTTATGGAAGGTTACACATGTACTGAGTGCACCAGGCCCAGATGTATCACCTGCAATACTTAACAACACTAACTGATTAAAATCAGTCATTATCTCCTGTATCAGCAGAAAGAGAGACAACACAGTTCAGAACGCACAGCAAAGCACAGCCAACAAGCTTTATCCATGAGAGAAGTCAAAATCCTGTCAAAAGCTGACCACAAACCTTGTGCTTCCAGAATTCCTTATAGTGTGGAGGAAAGGAAGGATGGCAGATAAATGAGAAAGAGAAAGGGAAATGGACAAGAAGAATAGATGAGTAATGTATGGAGTTATAAAAATTTGGCAAATTGCATTTACAGTATTAAAGGAAAAATCCACCCTGAAAGACTTGCATATTAATCATTACAATTAGCACGGTGTCCAAGATCGGTTTTGTGATGAGTAATCAGTTTTGTAAGGAAGCAGTTTAAACTTCCTTCACTGACACGTTGGTCTATTCTCATTTTGGTGAAAAAAATATTACCCATAATGCCATTTGACTACTCGCTGATAGTGGTGCCAGTGGAAATGAGCTCTTACTTCATCTCCATCTAAAGAGAGTGATGCAGCAGCGCTTTAGTCCTTTCGTCTGTCCAGCTCTCTCACCGCCTCATCTGTACACGCTGCTTAAACAGATGAGTTTGAAAGCTTCAACGTTCATGCAGTACTGCTGCCAATGGCATCAAGTTTGTCAAGCGCAACTTCGAGGCCAGTGTTTGCTGTCTCCACTGTTTCTATGTTGAATTTCCTATTAATATGAACATTGCTCAAAAGAAGCTCTGCTCATTTGGAGCTAACAGCAAAGCCTGCCCATTTTCAGTTATGTTTCAGTTTGCTGAAAAATTTTCACTGTCACTCTGTGATGCCTGAGCAGCAGAAAACCACTAACTTCTTACAGAAATAACACAGAAAAACCATTAACCAACAAAATAAATACATCACAAATATTTCAATATAAACACATTTAATGTGTTTCAGGGTGGAGTTTTTCTGCATTGTGAAATTAAAAAGAATGAGTTAAACACTTTACATTATGACAGCTGAAGTACGTTTCCAAAAAAAAAAAAAAGAGCACTTCTACCCAAATGTGCTGACCAACATCATTAATAAGGCATGATGATGTCCTTGTGCGCCTGTCAATCATTTTGTGCGTGCACAGCAATCACAAACATACTACATGAAAACGATGATGGTAGGCTAAAGTGAAAGCGAAGCAGCATATAAAAATGAGAGCAAAACAAAACAACAGGAAAACAGGGGTGTTATTAGTGTGAGTAATATGTTAAAAGCATTCACAGGAAACAACACGGAGCAATGGGAGCACAAATGTAACTGCTGCAGTTCCTCTGAGGTTGAATGTTCAGCACGTCAGTGTATCTTGTGACATTTTCGCACGGTGTGTAAACAGGTTATCTTTCTTTTAGTGAAAATAATGGTAGAATGCATGTGTGCATGAAAGGGCTGTAAATAATGTGTGCTCAGTGTGAGATGGCAGACATGGTGTGTATTCTGGAGCTGGACAGCAGCGTACCTGTCCCCCGACACATAGAGGGAGCTGTAGGGCCGAAGCCCTGACAGCAGCGTGTGGTAGTTGTGAAGAAACTTCTTGGTGTTACGTTGCCGTTGAAGGTGACTGAACAGTAACGTCAATTCTCTGACCCATGAGCAAAAATAAATTAAACACATAAAATCATGACAAAAGAAATAAAAAATAAAATGAGAGCAAAATGATTAACCAAATACATACTTAAAAAGACAGAACTTTAGGTTTAAAAAAAATGCTAAACAGGTTTTATATTTGAATTTTATTTATTTATTTATTTATTTATTTATTTAAATTTGGGGATAAAGGAAAATCTATGCATACTTAGAACACATTCTGTCTTTTTAAAAAAAAATTAGTCATAATAAATAAGTGTTTAATAAATGTTTAATAAATGTTAAAAATGAGTATGAACATAAGGATATAATATAATAATAGCATTGAGGATACACTTAAAAACATTTTAAAAAAATTTGGGAACAAAGCATCAGGGCTAGTTGACATTAAAATCAAGTAACAGGTTATTAAGGGTCCTAATAAATAAAGATCTGTTCAGGTCGTTTCAATGAGTTAATGTTAGAATGAACAGAAAAGCACTGAGTAATTCTGAATTAATCTGAGGCACAAAAAACACTGTGCAATTAAAAATACACTATATTACCAAAAGTATTCGCTCACCCATCCAAATGATCAGAATCAGGTGTCCTAATCACTTGGCCTGG
>CM074967.1:10915950-10936965 GCA_037577455.1 Pangasius macronema | reverse complement strand
TTTTTTATGGATTTTTATTACTTGAATTAGTTCAAGAAATAAAAATATATTTCAAAATTTAAAAAAAAAATAGGGGGGTAGTTTGTAAATTGTTGCCATATGGCAACAATGTGCAGTAAAGGGTTAAAAATAAAGGTTCTTTATAGTGATACCATAGAAAAAACATTTTTGGTTTCGTAAAGAATTGGTATTTAGGAAAGCAAAAAATGTTCTTGGCATCACTTTAATTAATAAATCTCTGATTCTCTTTACTATCTATCTATCTATCTATCTATCTATCTATCTATCTGGGTAGTTGGTTATGGTTGGCGTGGTGGAGCAGTGGCTAGTGGTTCTGCTTCACAGCTCTAGGTTATTGTCTGTGTGGAGTTTAACATGTTCTCATATATCTGCTTTGGTTTCCTCCAAGTTCTCTGGTTTTCTTCCACCTCCCAAAAACATGCTGTTAGATTATCTATGTGAAATTGCTCCTAGGTGTGAATGAGTGTGTGTGTGTTTATGGCGATGTACTGGTGTTCTGTCGAGGGTGTGTTCCTGCCTCACACCCAGTATTCCTGGAATAGGCTCTGGATACATGCCGCGGCTGTGACCAGGATAAAGCAGTTACTAAAGATGAATGAATGAATGCATTTGTTTAGCTCTTTTTTTTTTTACCACTCACTGCCATGAGTGTAGGATAGTCACCACAGTCTGTTGCTTTGTTTCTTTAATTATAAGCATGTTAAAGTGGATATTGCTAAAATATGCATGTGTATAATGGGACACTTGGACTTCTTACCAAGATGAAGAGGCCCTGGTTGGCAGTTTCCTGATGGGTGGGAATGGTGGAGAAGACGGACAGCACCAGACAGCTGAACACCAGCAAGAAACTGCAACACACACACACACACACACACACACACACACACACACACACAAAGACAGGGGCAGGTTAATGCCTACAAATGACCACAAGGACAAGATCTGGTTTCACTCTGAAACATTAACACAATCATTTAATGTCTTTTTCACTCTTTAAGGCTCTTGGATCACTTCACATGAATAAATGAAAGTATAAAATAAACCAACATATTACACAGAGGCATAAGAGGGAACCCAGAGAAATGATCCATCAGCACTGATTCTGTGCATTTGGCTGAGCCCTCAGATCCGAGCGGGCACTGAGCTCCACACACAGGTGCTCGTAATCACCACGGCCACGGAAGCTCAGTGGAAATGCCCAACATACTTGCGTGGAAAATAGATGGCTTAACTGAAGAAATCCCACATCCTGGCCAAAGCTGTGCCATGTGTGAGAGGGTCTGTTCATTTAGTCCACACATGCCGCGCTGAGTTCTGCATGTTTGTGTGAAACCATCCAACAGAGGTGTAACTCACTCTGCTCCATTCACTGCTGCAATGATCAAAATGTGCCGTGTAACCAAAACGCTTATCCAGGTATCACACCCTTATCATGTTTTGCAGTATCATTTTTAAAAATATTTTTAATGTATTTAAAAAGACAATCACTCATTATGTATTTGCTCAGAACATATTTTTTAAATGCTTATTTGTTTTGTTTTACTGTGATACACACGTCAGATTTTTGCATAGCCGTTTATTAATGTTATTATGTAGGAGACAATACTATTCACCTGTACATCAAGTGCATATTTTACACAAGTCTATAAAATAACTTAAATAACTTAAATTGGTGCAATGGAAACAAGTCACTTTGAGATATAATCATATACACATCATATAATAAAACCAACATAATCCAAGGAAACGTTCAGCAGGACACTATGAACACTAAGAAGAATATATCTTTAAATAGACAACATTATATAAATATTTTGCAAATAAACAATGATATGAAATTGAGTATGTAGAGTTTTAAAAACCATAAACTAAAACAATAAATAAAATAAAGTTAGTTGTTGTTATACTAAAGTTAGTTAGTGTAGTTAAAGGAGTTGGGATAATAATGCATTTACATAATTTGGAAGTATTACAGTTTTGATAAAAAAAATAAACAAAATCTGAAAAAGGACTGTTTTTGTTTTACACTTTTGCCTGGTTTCTAACCTATAATTTAAAATGTACTAATCAGCTGGCGCAAGAGCAAACTTTTAGCTTGGAGCTGCTGAACACTGCAGGGGATCTCTGGGGAATATGCAGCATGCAGTGGAGGTTCCCAGGCTACTCCAAGTGTTTCCAGCTGAAGTCCCCTGAAACAAAGACTATACTGATGGATCAGCGCTCCCTGTCCATGAGGGAACTTTTGGAACCAGATTGACTGCCCAACAGCGCTTATGAGGCTAATGCCAGATCCACCAGGACCAGACTATCACCCTGCAGCACACCATCTCCTCACTGCTGGAGAAACGCTCACTACTCAGTCATTTGACAAATCATTTCTGTCATTCACAGCTGGTTGAACTTCTGAGCATGTAATATGACTGCTCATAGAGAGCACAGGTCTAGACACATGGCTCAACATACTGGTTTTTCACATGTCCACATATTAATGGTAATTTTTTAATTAAATGACACACAGTTTTAGAATTCCAGGATTTGCAGATAATTGATACCTTATGGCATAGTAATGATTGATATGTTGTTATAAACACACAGACAAACAATGGTTTGGGTAGCTGGAACATTATTCATAATGACAGGAATACTACTGCAATTCTGGGCTTTAATTACCTGGAGCTGTAAATAACAGAAACACCGGATAAACCAGAAGGACAGGCTGAGTGTAGATACACCCAAGGCAGGTACTTACACACCTGATGCCAGTGAACCTGAGGATCTGATATGACCTTCACCGATACGGCTATTCTCCTCAATACACATGAAGAAGGAGCCTGAAATCATTAGTTATTATTTCACCATGAGGAATAAGTCTAAAAAAAAACATCTTCTATTCTAACCAATAAAATGAATTCAGCATCTTTGTCTTCGATTAAAATCAGCCAATTCATAAATGTTCATTCAGTTTCCTTATACCAGGTAACCTTAAACTTTTCAAATATGTGTCAGATTATTAAATGTGTACAATATTATGGCTATTTATTGAAACTATAGAGCATTTTATTCCTGATATTTTACACTGGCAAAACTGTAGGCTTATAAATAAGGTCCAATTTGACCTTACTCACAAATCTACTTGTTGTTCCGTTACTAAGGTTTGGATTAAACCCATTTAAGTGACCAGTCAGTTCAAGTGACCAGTCAAACAGGACTCAACAATACAAACAACTTTGGTGAAGGTAGGTTGTGATTTCCACCACTGTAACTAAACTCACAGACTCCCTGGCTGTGCTTCCCAGACCCCACTTTGAGAACCACTCGATTATAAAATGCATTACACTATAGATGTGCAAAATTTTTGGAAAAGAATATTAAGACACGTCTCAACTTACTACTTCATAATTACTACATACTAAGAACAGAAGCACGGGTCTATTCCTCATAGTAATTAATATTTCATAGCAGAAATCAGAGCACATAAACCAACTGCTGTCCACTTGTCAAACTACAGATTTATGTATAGCAGCATCAGCATCACTCAACACATACAAAGAACAGAAAACAAGGACCTTAAAAGGCTGCTGCTTGCAAAAACAGCTATTTATTACCGTGTGACTTTTTATGTGTCTACACACACTCTTCTTCCGCTGGCTTTCACCTCCCTGCTACCTCATTAGTTCCTAACAGATATTTGGTAAAATGATCCAAGAAAGACAATAGGAGACCTGAATCAGCAGAAATCAGACTGGATAGAGGAAGAAGGGCCCAAAAGCCGATCAGTTTCTGATCAGGTTCATATTTCAACTAAGTGGCAAATTTTAGTCATATTCTCTGAGCTTTTTGCAAAGAGAAAAGAATGCCAATTGAAAAAAAAAAGCTGAAATTAAATCTTCAAAATCAGCAAAATGATGGTTTCTGGAGGTCAAAGTGAGGAGATTTTCAGATTCTTGCAAACAAGCGCACGGCCTGGCTGAAAGTCAACATTTCTATCTGCTACAAGGCTACTGATGATGATGATGATGGTGATGACGATGATAAGGTGCTGAGTATAAGAAGAAAGTGCCCTCAGTGTTTATGAGTGTAACTCAATAACAGTAACACAAAATTAAAAGAACTCCCAATTCCTTTGTGTACACAACCTGGGGTCTCATTCATAAGCATGTGGTCACGCACAGAATGTGATTTCTTGTCCGTCTTATGCGTGAGGATGTGCGCATATTTACACACACCTCACCATGTAGTACGTAGCGTATGTAGAAATCCCTAGTGGTGAAAAGTGTAATCTAAACTGATTATGAGGAGCTCTCATCACACTTACTGCCAATAACATCAGCATAACTGACAATGTAATTACTGACTTCAGTGCTCACAGCAAGGTGCAGGCAGGTAATCCAGATGAAGCCTAAAGTAATGTCATATAAAAGGTACAAGTAAAGGTAAAAGATTGACTGGGATGATGCCTTGCTTGAGAGTAATTACACTTCATACAAATTAATAGATAAAGAACAGCCAGAGTTCCGTCAGAGTCTGTTACATTTCTGATTTATTTTTCTCACAATGCTTCCAAAAACTAAACAAACTTGGCTCGCTGCATCTGAAGTTCTGCAGAATGAAGAGGTGAGAAGAGAGAAGATGAGACTGTATAAAAATTATTTTCTCAGCTAATGCAATTTCCATTTGAATAATTTACACAAACCTTTTTTGGACATTAAGGATGAGATCAAAATTTTTCTTTTTGTTTTACCATGAACGTCACAAAACAAGGCAGACTCTAATTCAGTTATCATTATTAAGATGTTATTAGGAACAACAGAGAGCAACAGCTGAGCTTCAGATAACTGTTCAGCATACAGCTGTTATAATAATTATAACAGTATAATAATTAGAATAACATTACAAACTGAGAGCACGGAGTTGTAATGAATTATTTCACAGAGAATGTACAGTAGAATGTATTTTATCACATTTTATCTGCCATTGTCAAATACCTAAGGAAAAAAGGTAAATAATTACTCTTTGAAATCGTTTAATCTTTGTATTTAAGAACCTATTAATCATCCACACTGAGATTATGATGAGACTAGTGCTCACGCTCGGTAAAGCAGTTACTGTAAGCTTATATATAAATGAGCCACAGCCAGTGTTAGCATCAAATGTAGAACAAATATGTGAAATGAGACATTTTTTACTTTTAACAAACATTTCTTTTTCCACATATACATATTCCTTCCTTTTATATATTTTCTAATTCTAGACTTGATCCCATTTTATGAAGTTTAAGTAAAAATGTTAATACAGGGTGTGGACTGGCAGTCCATTCAGGGTAGATTCCTTCCTCACGCTCTTCCCTAAATAGGCTCCAGATTCACTGACACTTAAAAGGACACACTTGAGGAAATAATAAATAAACAAACAAAAAATAATAAATAAGGTCAGTGATTTTAATTAAATAAAAATATATATTTCTGTGTGTGAAATATTTATGAATGGAGTTTTTTCCCTCTTATCTTCTGGTTAGTTCCAGCAATTTGGAAACCATGTTCGCGTAACTGACTTCATACTTGGTGAAATTTATGCCGTAATCTACAGAGCTTATGATATGTAGACTGATAGAGACATTAAGACGGAATTTGCAAAAGGTGAAATGTTAATTACAAAATGAATTACATAACTGCAGTAAGATGGTGAGATCTCCTGCCAGGTAAATACCTCATGTGTGGTGTTTCTTTCCAACTGTACTGTACCAAATCCAGGTGTCATTACATAACACATGACTGTTATATTAATTCCAACAGCATAATATGAACAGGATTGCATCATCACTTATGCAATTGCATGAATTTTTCTGTCTTTAATCCATTTAGTTATTTATAACTTATAATAACATTTAGTTATTATATAATTTATTTAGTTACTTAATAAATATTGAAACAAGACAGAGCCAAGATGCTCTACACCTAAACAACATCCAGCATCTCTACTCTGTCATTTATATAACACCATGTTGACTTAGCAAGCTATGCTCCTAGACAGGCTTAATTGCTTTATATTCCTTTCCAAGGAAGTCTAAAGTATAATTCAAGAACTGGATGCTAGAGTGTACTACCTGCACAAGTAAAAAGGAGGTCCAGGATGTCCACACTGACACCTTTATATTTATCTTAGCAAATCCAAAGGCTGTTCTGTTGTGCTGTTTCTGGAAAGCAGCGCAGCTCTCGGCTCTCGAACAATTATTAATGTACAAAAACTCATCGTACATGTGATGAGAGACACGGGACATTTGTCTAAATATGCTGGATGATGAATAGGGTTTTACATAGTGCTTAGCTGGACACTTTATCCAGGCATGATCAATGAGGGGGTAACCAGATGTGCTGAAATGTATTCATCCTGTGTTTTACAGGAAGGTGCACAAGTACTGCACACACACACACACACACACACACACACACACACACACACACACACACATACGAGAGAGAGGTTTTGTCTTGGTAGGGGAAAGATGGTAACAGTAGAAAGTTCTATAAATAGCACCTGCAGACCTTAAATAGCGATAGCCAGCAAATTTGTCCAGGCACACACCAGAGCTCCTGCTTTACTAATCCCTGCTGAGCAAAGTCCGTGGGGACTGTCAACTTCTCCAAGGCAAGCAAGACCCAAAATACAAGAAGAAAATAAAGAGCATGTCATAGCAAAGAGTGGCAGAATTTGTGATTATAGGCCTTCACAAACCCATGAGAGAAAACAAATATTACTACATCCTAATAAATCAGGGAAGTATTAAAGTGCTGAACAGCCATGACACTGGGTTAGAGAATGCAAGCTTAATATTCACAGAAGACTGAATTCCAGAAAAGCAGAGAGAGAAATGACATCTAGGGCTTGGACAAGTTTTCAAAAATTCACATGTAAGCAAAATATTAGTCCAAAAGTCCGCTGTGGTGGATCAACACATCTTCTTATCATTTCACAATTCTTGAATCTGATTGGTGAGAAGGTGTTGATTAATTTTCAATAATAGCAAGTGTGGCAATAGTGCCAGCTGTAATTCAAATCCCAGTTTTATATTAATACGTTATTATTTCGAATAATAACGGCTAATTCACAGGGACTTGTACGGCAAGATTATCTTAGTTAACATTTATGGAAGAAGTCTCCAGTGTCAGCACTTTGCAGCATAGGTAAAGCTGTTCGTTTAGGTTTTCTACCATGGGAAAGTCTAAAGACAGGATATTCTCAAAAACATAACAAGCTGCATTTTTTTTCTTATTAACTTCATGACAGAGAAAAAAGAGGGGCTGGTGAAGAAACAACTCGTTGTAGCTGTTATAATGTAAGTGATAACAGGAACTAACTTGTTTAATGGATATTCCACAGCAATAAATATATGGATAAATGGATAAAATCATTTATAATGGATAAACATTCTTTAATAAATAGAAAAAATAATTGCAGTACTATCAGAGGCATAACACACTTCAGGATATGCTGTTAGAGTAAAATAATCAGCTTTGGGGTGGTAATGCATCACACCAACCTGCTATTGTTTATTTCCCATAACAGCACATCCTGTCATGTTTTACTCCTTACTTAATATATACATTCAGATATTTATGTATTATATAAACTGTATTATGTTATAACAGTATTTTAAGATTGATGGCTGTTCCATATTCCTATCAAAGAATCAGTAAGATATATGATAAAGATGCAACCAAAGACCACACAAATGGGACTGAAGAAGAGCTTATGTGGCCACAAATTGTAGAGGGTAAAGCAACTCAGAAACTAGAAGATAATAAGCGTGGATAATCTCAGAGTGTCAGCCGGACAGCTGCTCCCAGCTGCACTTTCACTGATGTTCAACTGCTCAGTGTGGACTGGTTTCATGTCACATAAAATCTAAATAAAACATACAATAGAATGATTAAAAAAATAGCACTTTTAGGAAAAGAAGCATCATTCATAATTTTCTAATTTCTTTTTTGTCACGGAGTGACACATGTCCCGGCATGCCACAGCCATCCATGGCCAATAGTAAAATTGGAAAAAAGAGAGTAAAATCAGTCGTGTTCTCTGGGTAGAAGGGATGGCATTACTCTTCTTCCTGTCAATCAAGGCAATACTAAGCAATCGTGGGCATAGGGGAGATCTAGTCAACAACTCAGTCCTTCTAATACAGAGAAGCTATATAAGAGAAGCTCTTGAGGAGCTAATACATCACATTCTCTTGAAACATTAAAAATATCAGCTTATTATTCAGTAATTCACCTTAAATCAGATTACTCAGTAACCAGGATTGAGACCAAAAAAATGAAGTGAAAATGGGGGTATTGTTACTCAGTTAAATGTGGAAACAGTTGTGCACTTAGTCATTCATTCATCTTCATTAGTCATTCAAACACTTTATTCATTCAATTATCTTCATTATCCGCTACACTCTGGTCAGGGTGATGATGGATCTAGAGCCTATCATGAAAACTCTGGGCACAAAGCGAGGATACCCCAAGACAGGGAGAACCTGGAGAAAACCCAAACAGACAAGGGGAGAACATGCAGAGAAACGGTGATTGAACTAGGGATCCCAGAGCTGTGAGGCTACATCACTGCAGAAGTAGCTAATCAATGGTATAATGGGTGTTTACAGTGAGTATTTAAAGAGTAAAATGTAAGCAAACTGAAGTTACCAGTTTTTTCTAGATGGTTCTACAATTGCAAATTCGTAACAACTGGCAACAAATAAATTATATGCTGGAGTTGGTCAAAGGTTAGCATTTTTTCCATTTCTAAGAACTTACTTTGTATGAAATCAAACAAAATCTAACCACAACTGCCTTGTTTATTTGAATTCACATGAATTTTGCATAAAATCAGATTCTGTTGAGGTCAGGGAGTACTTGTGGTTGTTGTTTCCATACAAATTGGCTATAGATTTGATTAAATGTTAAATAAATAAATAAATAAATAACACACAATAACATGACTGATTCAAGCAAAGAAAAACTTATTTGAGTCATGTTCATTGAATGCAGTAAAAAGTCTTTTTTCGTGGAAATGTCATGAAATGCAACAGCTGAAGTACTTTCCACTTCTGTCAGTATAGCTACTACACATTACTCAGTAACTGCAGTGAAATTCATAGAAAAGGAATTTGGTTACAAAAGTAAAATTGTAAATCTGGACCAACTGTCAGGTTAAACCAATTATGAAACATTCCTTCCAGCTGTAAAAAAAAAAAAAAAAAAGAGAAAAAACAAAAAAAGAATTTGAATTTATGAGTGTCTCTACTTAACCACACCCATACAGTCAAATGCAAACACACACAAACACACGAACACACAGTGGCCTTCATCACATCTATACAGCAATCTGGAAGCTCTCACTTACCCTAGCGTGCAGCTCTGCCTGGAAAGGGCAGGATGCACAATCGTATGCTATTGTGGCACAGTGTTGTGTAGTTGATAATTGCTGAGGTAGCTGAGTGGAGTGGGAGAGGGGCTGTAAGCGTGGTTAATTGTTTCGTGGAAGGTGCTGAGAGGCTTGACATTTCCAGACAATATCATTACTGTGCACAGACAATTATCACCAAGCTTTAACTCAGGCACCATAAGCACCATTCAGCACAAACAAGCTGTCATTGGCCTAAACTTCCCAAATTTACCACCAGTGCACAACATGCACATAAGGCAGATAGATGCAAGCACATGATATATGTATATATGAAAAAACACACTCTAACACACACATGCACAAGCACCCTGCGACACACTCTCTACTGCCCTTGCTAAAGCATTTATGTGCTGACATTTCACCACTCAATGCACTGCTAACCTCACTCTTAAAAAAGCCAAACCACTGCAAAATATAATGCTTTTATTTACACATGGGGCAGAAAGAAAAAGTGAAGTCAGGGCCTCTGGGCAGCGACTCTGTAAAAATGTGTTAGAGAAGCAAGGGAGCTGATTTAAGTCGTACTCATTTATAACGCGTTCTCCTTCTCTCTTTCTTCTGCTTCTCTTTCTCCCACATTACCACTGGACTGGATGACGGTGCAGTTAAATGAATCACCCCATTTTACATTTACAGTTTTTCACAATTGCTTATGTTTCACCCTGGCACACGATACTCAATAACTAAAACTCACTCATCTCTTTTCCCTCAGCCACTGGCACAAACATGCTTAACTGGAGTTTACCCTAATTATGTACACACTTCTTGTAAAAGACTTCACATAGTGCTTCACCACTACTTCCACTTTTAGGAACACTAAGACAAAATGTCTACATTCTCAAATCAGAGAAAAAAACCCACAGCCCTCAGCAGGACAACAAGTCCTTTTCCCTACACTTATATAAGGTTGACAGACACAGCCTTAGCCTTATTCCACTCTTCTTCCATTACCACTTCTGCAATGAACAAATTCTTCCTCTGTTTTCTGTAGGCTTTGGACCGAAGCCACAGATTTTCACCCCAAACAAGTCTAGTGAAGCACTTTCTGGAGCACTTTAAAATATACGCGTTGGCTTTTCCCACCAATCCTACTTGCTAGAGGGATTTCACAAGATTTCAGTGGCCACATCACTTCGTGGTACAGCTGGTAGCATCAAACTTTGTACTTCCCAGGGAGTTTTTTTTTTTCATCAATTCTCACCAGGCTGTGTGAAAGTTGTTTCAGAACTGCATTGACTTGTTGAAGGGTACCCGTAGTGATTCCCATCTGCAGGTGCTGCCAGCTGGTTATGAGTCCTATGTGGAGGAGCACATGGTCTCCGGGCTTCTGATGTTATGGAGGAAATGTGGAAAAGCTCCATGTTGAATCAATGAGCTGGTGTGGGACATGATATGCAGGTCATTTTTTTTCAAGTTGCTAGCATGTTCTGTAGTGTAATGTTTCACATACATACCATGGCAAGCCTGACACACCTGCCTTCTGGAAGCTGGTGTCAATGTAGTTAGCCTCCATGAGGTAGCCATACCCTGAAAAGAAAATCTTCCTCTCCACATTCAGTTGCACAATGCTCCTTTACTGGCTAATGTCTTGGGAAGATTTTTCTTTAGGGATGAGTGGCTCTCTGGGATACATTATTGCTTCCAGACAACCCTCTTTAGGGTCCACGATATTTTCAGTATCATGGGGCAGTGTTTGCATCCAGTTTGTATGGTATAAAGTTTAGTCCTAGCGTTGACGTTAACCTGCCCTATTTGGTGCTGGGGGTTGCAGCACACACACTGGTGTTCCTAATGGCAGAGTTGCTGTACTGGCCTCTAAAGCACTGGTGGCTTATTCCTTCTACTTCCTTTTCCATTGCTTACTAATGGACTCCACCCCAATAGGCTTCTTAGCCTCTGGTTCACCTCTTCCCAGAGTACTTTCAGGCCATAATCCTCATTCTTTACTTTCTTGCCTTTCTCAAGCTCCTTCAGAGCTGCTGCCATCTTTTTAAAAGCTGATCACTGATCACTTTTCTGATCAAAAACCCTTCCTTTTCTTTTGGGGCTGTTGACTACTTGCTGATCCTTTCACCAAACCTGTCTCTGTAGTCCTTGTATAAGATGCCACTTATAAGATATACTTATAAGATGCCATGCTGCCACTCAGAAAGTTGTCCAGAACTGTGCTGAGGTCTTTGTCCAGCTTCTACAATGCCTCAGCCTCAATCACCCCTCCCTTGGCTTGTTCCTCTCAGCTTTCTGGCTTGGCTTGAATCTTGAGGAGCTGGTTGTGGTGCTTCAGTGATGATCTAGAGGGACACAGCTCACCATCATCTGGTTCTCGTGCTTGGCTAACTGTCTCCCCTCAATATGAATTAATGTGTAACAGCTAAATCCAGTGGGAGATAGTAATTACGCGAAACAATTTTTATGAGTATTATCACTGTATCAAGTACACTTACTGGCCACTCATTATGGTGAGCAGAAAAGAATCTCAGAACACGTCAAACCTTGAGGCGGATGGGCTACAACAGCTGAAGACCACATCAGGTCCCACTTCTGTCAGCCAAGTACAGGAATCTGAGGCTGCAGTGGACACAGGCTCACCGCAGCCAGACAGTGGTGGATGATCGGAAAAAAAACAGCTAGTTTTGGTGAGGCTGTGCCCACTGTAGCCTCAGACTGAAGTTGAGGTAAAGAGTGGTTATTTGATTAACTATGAACTTCATGTCAGCTCTAAAAAGTCAGGCCATTCTCCTCTGACCTCTCTCATCAACATTTTTTTCATCCCACAGAACTGCCGCTCACTGGATCAGCAGTTTCTGAAACACTCAAACTTGTCCGTCTGACACCAACAATCATGCTACAGTTCAAGCCATTGATCACATTTCCCCCTTCTGATGTTTGATGTGAAAATTAACTGAAGCTCTGTATCTGCATGATTTTATGCATTGCACAGCTGCCTCAAAATGGGCTTATTAATTAACTGCATGTGCATTAAATGAATGTGCTTGCATACAGATGTTCTTATTAAAGCCAGGGAGTGTGTCTGTACTTTAATTTAGGTTTTATTTATTTTAATCTCTTTTTTCTGCTCACTACATTTCAGATCTGTTGATTTGAAAAAACAATGAAAAAAGCCTTCTAAAAAACACAGTGAGGTAAGTAACTAATATTTATTGCTACAAATATCTATCTGTTGTTAGCTACATGTTGAATTCCTCTAGCCATTGTATTGTGACAGCTAGCTATTAGCATGCACGCAAATGTTTCGTAGTGAGCTGAAATGATCCAATCAACCTTCTGGCATGATTTTGGGAGGTGGGAGGAAACCTGGAGGAAACCCATGCAGACATGAGGAGAACATGCACAGAAACTCCACACAGACAGTCATCCTGGGACCCTGGAGCTGTGAGGCATCAATGCTACCTGCTGCGCAACCACACTGCTAAATTGCACAAATTGTAGGAGTTTAATGTATATCCTCATACATCAAAACTTCTACCCTGCTACTGTTTTGACCCTCTTGGTTTCCCACTTTCCCGATTTGAATATTATTCTCGCTTCTCATAATTAGTTCCACCTCTTCCACCTTCATTATTTGTACAGTAATTCAAGCCGTGGTCTCTAGTGTGCATGTTTTTCCACCTCTGAATTTTTCCCCAGATCCCCTTTCATCGTGTCTAGTGTTATTTTTGCCTTGGGTTCTGAATATGGTTTTGTCTTTGCAAACTGTGTGGGCCTGTTTAAAGTGCATGAAATGCACAAATACCCCAAAGTTCTCCTTATTACACAGACCAGGAATTATGGTAATCTTTCTAAGTGAACAAAAGATTAATTCAGTTAATCTAGCAGGAATGTCTAGTAAATAAGGAGATTAGAACAGACTGGTGTATTGGATTTAAAGACAGTAAAACAAAAAAAAAGTGTCTTTACCATTTGATCTGTGAATAATAGGATTGTTTAAATTATGTGGTCTGAGAAAAGGTGCCAGAAGTTCATGCCGCTGGTGGTCAGCGTATCAAACCATCTTAATTAATGTGCAGACCTTGACTTGTTAGGCTTGTAATTGATCAGTTCTACTAAGAGGAAACACTCCATTTAAGTGCAAAGTTTAGTGGCTCCATATCTAACACAGCCAAGACGAAATATGTCATGCTCTACCTGCTACTATGGTGTGCGTATAGTACATTTACATTAGTGATATGAATATATCACATCCATATCAAATATGAATATGAACACATTATAGATTCAAATACAGCAATATACATTTATTTATTATTATGATAGAGCATCTGACAAAAAAAGAAAACAATCCCATGCCCAATTATAAACTGGAGTGATATAGCTGAGGTTGAGGGGGCATTTTGGTTTAGGACATGCCTACTTTAAATCAACGAATTACACCTCTAATGTATAATATAAATATTTTTCAATCCTGGGTTGCCATAACAGTGCCCTCTGACCAGCGGGTGAGAACAACTGACTTTTTTATAGTAGCCCTTTTAACACTCTGTTGATAAGCTTATCTGGCAACACACAGGGAATATTTGAAGAGGATGTCCAGTGTTATCTTAGCATTACTGTTATCATTCACTGTATTACTATAAGGTCACTCAATAAATGTCTTTGCCCAAGACTTCAAACAGAGTATCTCTGGTTTACATGAAAGGCTTCAGTGTCTATTCAGGGTTCATTCAGGGCTACACTAGCCTGCCTGTCAGCACTACAGCAGCTGTTAGGAGACACAACACAGAGCATCCAAGACAGTTACATCACACGTACACACCAACTCTTCGGTCTGTGTTGACCAGAAAGCACATTACTAAAGTCGATCCGCTGCCTGAAACAAGTCTGTCTCTACAAAGCATAATTGTACGACAATACTACTCCTTATGCTCAGCTATTTATCCTACATCATGTCTGAAACTTTCCAAAAAACACATTTCCAGTTCGTAACATTGAATTCACTTTATCCAACAGACATGGAGAAGAACCAGTCAAACCAAAAGAACAATCAAAATGATCAGACTTGTGTATATGAACTATACACTACTTTGGGCTTATTCTAAATTTTGCCACATATTTTAATTATGTTTTCAGGCAATTTTTATTCTAGACGTTTATATATATTTTCCATTAATGACCTTAATAATTTAATTACATACCCAATAATGACACAGTAATGACAATTAACAAATATTGTATTGATGCAATCCAGCTTGAGCTCATGCAAAATTCATAGGAATTCTGATAATGGAGACTTCATTAGATCTTACACAATCAGCCATAACTTTAACAGCACTGACAGGTGAAGTGAATAACATTGATTATCTCATTACAATAGCACCTGCCAAGGGGTGGGATATATTATGCAGCAAGTGAACAGTCAGTTCTTGACGCTGATATGTTGGAAGCAGGAAGAATGGGCAAGCATAAGGATCTGAGCAACTTTGACAAGGGCCAAATTGTGATGGCTAGTTTTCCTGGTATGCAGTGGTTAGTATCTACCAAAAGTGGTCCAAGGAAGGACAACCAGTGAACCAGCGACAGGGTCATGGGTGCCCAAGGCTCACTGATGCACGTGGGGAGCGAAAGCTAGCTCATCTGGTCCGATCCCACAGAAGAGCTACTACATAAAAGTTAATGCTGGCTAATGCTGGATCTTTGAAGAGGTAACTGTGTGTCGCTTACCTGGGTAAGTGTGTGTCACTTACCTGGGGAAGAGATTGCACTAGGATGCACTATGGGAAGAAGGCAGTGTGATGCTCTGAGCTCTCATGCTGTGTTGGGAAACCTTGGGTCTTGGCATTTATGTGGATGTTACTTTGACACGTACCACCTATCTAAACATTGTTGCAGACCAAGAACACCCTAATGGCAAGTAGTCTCTAATGGCAGTGGTCTCTTTCAGTAGGATACTGCGCCCTGCTACACTGCAAAAAAATTGTTTACAATTGGTGTTGATTTGGCCTCCAAATTCCCCAGATCTCAATCCGATCAAAGGATCTGCTGCTAATGTCTTGGTTCCAGATACCACAACACACCATCAGAGGTCTTGTGCAGTCCATGCGGAGACAGGTCAGAGCTGTTTTGCAGGCACAATGGGGACCTACACACAATGTAATGGCTGATCGGTGTAAATGAAAATTGCAATGACATCTATGACTGCTTTACCCACCCTTCACCCAAAAATTCAACCAATTGTAATTTTTCACGTGAATTCTGATCAGTTTTCCAGCTTGAAACTGTGGGCTCATCTTAATAAATGTGACCCTCCTTTTTTTTATTACTCTCTTTAAACAAATGTGGCAGTTTAAAAAATGCGCCATGCAAAATTCTGAGTCAACAGGAGATATAAATGATTATCTTTGGCCTTGTATTCTGAGCCATCTGCAGTGTTAAATATATAATAAATAAATACAACACTCATCTAACCTACCAGAGTTGGCTAGTAAAAGATTTTCAGAAGCATCTGGACATTAGAGCCAGATCACATTATTTGCAGCCATGCAAATACCCATGAGAATAAATCAAGGCAGATTGATCTTGATGATGTTTCACCATTCATTTGAGGGGCTTCAGCATTTCTGCTGAGTGAGGGAAATCTAACCAGTCAGGAGAACTGAAGAAGCCCCTGGGAGAGTACTGAAATACAGAGATGTTTCACAAGACCATGATTTGAAATGCATGGCACTTTTGACAGATCATTTTTCAGGCCAACATTTCTTGACATTGTTTGAAATCAATATTAATAGCAGTAAAAAAATATTTATTCAATTTTACAGTAGAGATATATGTATAATGTAATTAATAGAAAATTACTTGTTAGCGCTAGGTTAAGTGCTTTCTAAAGTTAAACAAATAACTTTCCTAATCAATACTGTAGACCAGACGTTTCAAAACTATAAGCAAACCAACCACTTACAAAAAGGGTTATATTCTGATAGACAGAGTCTGTGTACAGATGCCACTGTTACATCATAAAAGTTCAAAACTGGCACCTTTTCTAACACTTTATCTTTTATGCTGCATTCGACTAGAGGTAACTTATAATTCCCAAGGAAAGCGCCCTTTCAACTCAGAATTCCCTCCCTCATGAACTCAAGGTAGTCTTCTCAACTGCGAATTCCTGCCATCATTTACAGAGTGATGTCAAAACAACATGGCTGCTCACCGTATCAGAATTAAACAAAGTAGCACTTCTCACCTTTAAATGTGTTATACTGTATATACAATTATTTACTTTAAATCACTCAATATACCAAAATATTTGCTTGTTAAATCTATAACATTGACTGTGCTGTTCACTGTATATAGGAAAATATACAACACTCTAGCTAGTTAGCTGACTAGCTTCCTGTTAACAAAGACTAACATGGAATCGTCCATGCTTCCCCCTCGCCCCTTTGTACCTCTAATGCATAGAGGTAAAAAAATGACGTGATTCCAAACTCTGAATTCTCTCTCCGATACCACTTCCGAGGTAAGTCGAAGGCAGCATTACTATCAAGCAGTGATGACTAGTCATGATATTTAATGAGAAGCTAAAATCTAATATCGATCAGTAACTTGACAATTAAACTATTAGAGTAGATAATGCATTATATATACAGTATATATATATATATATATATATATATATATATATATATATAAATGATGCGAGGCAGACATTTCTGGTAAACAGAATATCTGTAGTCCTTTCATTCAAACCAAAAAAACTGAACTTCTAGTTTTGTTGTCTGTCATAATGTGTACTTAGTCTTAGTCTAACTTCTGTTCAGTTTCTGAGGGGAAAAGGATGATGGAGTAAATAATCCACCTCGTTCATATTCATAACATTGGTCTTCTCAGTCACTGCTGACGAAGGTTGTGTCAGTGTCAGTGAAGCGGGCTGAACAATATCAACCCAAATGAAGATCAACTGTCTAATCACCTGACACAAATATCACTGAAAGACTGCAGGAACCTACAGTCTGGGCTAGAAAGAAATCAGCGCTAGTCTGGCTTCTTCATTTCATTCGGTGTATTTTTGCTTGTGTACAACCACTGGTGGTGTTGTTGCACTTTTTTCCACAAAAATTCAAAAATACTCCATTTTGTGCTCAGAATAATGGATTTTTGCCAAGAAAGCTAAATTATTGACATTTATACTCTAAACTGTGCCGTAATTCCTCTAGCTGAAGTTGAATTAATGTTACATTAATTTTGTGCTCACACTTGCCATCTTTGACAGCAGTCTAACACATGCTAATGAAACAAGCATTTTATGGAGGTTTCCTGAGATCTTGCTCTTCAGTGCCCAGGCATTAGGTGCGTTCTTTTATTTCTGTAGACTTTTTGGGGCTTTTTAATGCTCAATGCTATGCCTTTGGCCAAAAGTCTTCAAGATTAAACCACAAAAAAACAATTATGTTTCCTCATTTAGACAGGGTGATTGAAAATCCACAAACATCTCCATGAGAAAACACCCTGAAACTCTACTATACCAAATCCCAGCAGAGCAGTGCAGACTTTCCGACAGCTCTGACACAGCGGGAGTGCGAATCCAAGAATTATAAATGTAATAGTAATAGTATAAATAGTTCAGTGTAAACTGACTGGGCCGCCAACACCTGTGTTACTACATCACTCTTCGCACATCATTACAATATACTGAATACTGTCACGGAATGGGAGTTGAGGCAGATGCCATAGGGTGAGCACAAAAACCATAAACATGACAAGACACAAGGCAAGAATCATACGAACCCCAATGTAATTCAGGTGCGCTTGATCTTTCGTGGTGCGTGACGTGGTCATGTGCTGTACAGTGGCTGATGGCTCTTGTAGTTCTGTGCCTTTGGTGCCACCCTAAAAATTATGTAATGTTTCCTTTAGTAGTATTAGATCTAGATATGTATTTTTGATGAATACTGATAAGCTTGTTCAAGTACGTGATCAGAAAATTAAAGGTATAACACACATATGTATAGGAGCAGCCTTAGTTTCCTTAAAGTCTTCTGGATCCAAACTTGTCAAGACTGACACAGGTGTTCTTGCAGTTGACTGGCCATCCAGACCACAAGACTCTGAGAAGCTCATACATTCACACACACACACACACTCACACGCACACATCATGTGCACACAGAGAAGCTTTGGTCTGTCAAACCAAATTCAAGAGACGAAAACATTACCTCACTGCTCCCTGTCATGGCACACAAACTCGTTATACTCTCACCCAGAGCCAAACAGGTTTTACAGCAGCTGCAGCAGAGATTCATCACAACGTGCACGACACAACTAGCTCTACAACACAGTATATTATGGTGGATTTGCAAACTGTTTCACGTCAAAGCATCCTTTATCATTAGGTCAGGAATCTAACACATGCGAACATGGCAGTGGGCTGTCTGATCCACATAATACTATTTTCATGATTTTATTTTCCAGCTGAGTTACAGGATGCAAGGCCACAGACCACAGGGCTCATCTTCAGGCAAATCCATTTGAATTTTGGGAGCAGGTGGGTTAATAGAAATATAGCTTATTTAATATTTGTAAATAAACCAATAAAATAATACAATTACTTAAAACAATTAATAAAACAATAGATAGTTAATTGTAATCATTACGTTTTAACAACAGTAGTAGCAGTAGTTGTAATGATAATAATAATAATAAGAAGAAGAAGAAGAAGAGTTGCAGTATAAAAATTACACATAGTATATTTTAAAAAGTTCTCTGCAAACTGAAAAAAGAACAACAATTTCAGACAAAATTCATGAAATGTTAGCCTCTTCCTTAATGACAAATTGTGCAATTATATAAGGGATCACAAAGGTATATAAGCACACACTTACTTGCACAAACGTTGTTAAATTTATGGCTCGATGACACCAAGTGCTGTGCACAGTACAAAATCACGTGTGCTTTAATGGAGAATGAGCTGCTGATGTGGTATTTATGGTCCAATCAGGCTGACCTTTAGGCAAAGCTTTCACTCTCTATTCTCTCCTAATGGAAACTATTAACACAGAGCGAGAGAATCGGCTCCTGGAAAGGGGACACGGAGAGATAGGAATGCACCTCACTGTGATACTGAAATTAATCATCAGTAAATGCATAGAAACTGGCGTTTTGAAGGATAAGCATGGGCGTGCCTAAATAAATCTAAACCTATTCATGGGCATTGCAGTATAGAGTATATCTGTATAGTTCAGCACAGAGCAAGGGGTACATTAAGTCATTATGCTGTACGTAAATAAAATCAAAAATAGATAATGAACATCAAACGAATATGATAGTTGGTCACGGAAACTATGGATCTTGTCTTCCTAACATTTCATTGTGGGCTGACAAAACTCACAACTACAGTTTAAAAAAAGCAATATAGCCATTTCAAAACACTTATATCAACCAGGTTCAAGTGTGTGTGTGTGTGTGTGTGTGTGTACAGTAGACACAAACAGATACACACTCACACACACAAATGCCAGACTCATGAGTGAGGAGCAGGGAAGTTGGCCCTTATAAATACGCCTCTATATTATGAATTTGTTTTAGTGCTGTCTCCATGGTGAGGTTTTCCCACATGTTTATAGAACCTGCCATTATAAATTAAAGCGGTCTTAACAACACTTAGGCCATACATGAAGCTGCAGCCTACCAGCAAACAGAATGTAGAGAGTGAGAAATAGACAGACAGAAAGAGAGATAGGATGAGTACAAGCGGGTAGTACAGGTAGTTATGACTGAGTGGAAAGTTTGACAGGGGTTCCCTATTAGGGTAAGTGGTCTGCTTCTGTGGTGTGTACCCTCTTTTAAATCATACTGAAATACAATAACGCACAGAGAAGCGTTAGACACGGAGAAGCAACAGAACAACCAGCAACGCAATTACAGCTACTCTAGTCTTGTCTTATCTCTAACAAGTCGAACTTGATGCCAATGGCATCGACAGGGATGCCTCCACCACCACCAAGTCTATTTTTTCTTGTAACAAATTTGTGTGCCACAAATACCATTCAAATATACACTCACTGAGCACTTTATTAGGAACACTAAACTAATACTGGGTAGGGCCTTCCTTTGCTCTCAAAACAGCCTCAAGGATTCCACAAGGTGTGGGAAACATTGTATTCATACCCGGTGACTGGGAAGGCCCCTGAAGAACACTAAACTCATTTTCATGTTCATGAAACCAGTTTGAGATGAGTTTTGCTTTGTGACATGGTGCATTATCATACTGCAAGTAGCCATTAGAAGATGATTAAATTGTTGCCATGAAGGGACGCACATGGTCAGCAACAATACTCAAATAGGCTGTGGCATTCAAGCGATGATTGATTGTTATTAACGAGCCCAAAGTGTGCTAAGAAAACATTCCCCACACCAATACACCACCTCCACCAGCCTGAACTGTTAACGCAAGGCAGATCGGGTCCATGGATTCATGGCGCTGACGCCAAATTCTGACCCTAACCCTCTACTGCATGAATTATTATATTTACATAAAAAATATTTTTATGGATTTTTATTACTTTAATTAGTTAAAAAAATAAAAATATATTT
>CM074967.1:10905783-10915850 GCA_037577455.1 Pangasius macronema | reverse complement strand
TTTTTTATTATTGTCTATACAAAAAAAATGGAGATAAATTAATAGTTTCTATATGGCAACGCCATGCAGTAAAGGGTTAACATCTGTGTGCCTCAGCAGAAATCGAGATTCATCAGACCAGGCTACGTTTTTCCAGTCTTTTACTGTCCAGTTTCGGTGAGCCTGTGTCTACTGCAGCCTCAGCTTTCTGTTGACAGAAGTGGAACCTGACGTGGTCTCCTGCTGCCTCAAGGTTTGATGTGTTGTGCATTCTGAGATGCTTTTCTGCACACCACAATTGTACAGAGTGTTTATCTGAGTTACTACAGACTTTCTGTCAGCTCGAACCAGTCTGGTCATTCTCTGTTGACTTCTCACATCGACAAGGCTTTTCTTTCCACATTCTGATAGCTGAGTGAATGTTATCCGAAGCTCCTGGCCTGTACGTGCATGATTGGACAATTGCATAAATGAGTAGGTGTACAAGTGTTCCTAATAAAGTGCTCAGTGAGTGTACTTCAAACATGAAGGATGCTATTAAACAAAAACTAAGTGAGACATTTAACCTTGCTGTGACTTTGATGCTGTTTGGTTAAATTTCAAAATCTAATCAGTTTATTTGCTGGGTACAATTCAAACATTCAACCACTCGTCCTTGAAATATCACACTAACATAATCTCAGAAGGGCAACCCATACGCATAATAAAATCACATAATAGTCATAATTAGTAAAAACACAAAGCAATTAGAGAATATAATAAAAATGCAGATAAATACAAATAATAATCAATATGTCAAATTCTCCAAAGAGTTTTTATTACATCTAGATCTTTCATATCAGTGCTGTGCAGAGGAGTGCATATTACATGACACTGTACATAATTACACTCTGTGTTTCACAAGTCTTGTTTAAACATTACAGAGTGCTTATACAATAGATATCATGCTTACTTATTTCACAATATATCATATTTGTAATCAACTGCATTACAAATACTAGTTCCTTCTAGTTCAGTAAATGTGCTTGTTTCTTTTTCCCAAATTGTAGTTTAAGGATCAGACTTAAACACAAAAATAATAAATTAGAAGTAGAATAAATGGAGTAGATGTTTTTGATAAAAGTTTAAATCAACAATAGGCCAATAAACACATTTAGCACCATAAATGTATTCGCACACACATAAGAAGGCTATTTATGTGTCATAAATGTGTTATTTCATGTGCTGAACAATTTTGAGAGTACATGCAGCTGACATACAGAGATGTCAAAAAGGCAAATAACAGGTTTTGCAAATGCAAGCATGTACATGTACACACACACACACACACACACACACACACACACACACACACACACAAAATAGACATTGTCACAGTTGCGATTCATTTACAATGAATTGTCCCGACTTTGTGTGAGTAGTAGTGCTTATTGAAATCAAGTGCAGGTAAAGGAAAACACGTAAAGGAAAACATTTGCTCGTGTCTGCAAAATCAAAATTAGTGAGGAGGAAAATGTTTCAGCACAGATGACTTGCTAATCAAGAAGGAAGGCCGGAAATATTGCATGTGCACTCACATTTGTGGAAAAAATGCATTTTTCTGCTTTGTTTGCTTAAAAGTGTAGTCAGCAATTTGGGCTGAAGTTAGCTAAAGCTAGCTGTTTTCAAACTCTAACACATACAAACCTTCACTTCAGTGGCCCCACTGAAACCCCATCCCCAAAACAACAACACCATCCACAGGCCTGTAATCGCTCTTCGGATGTGCCCGTAGGTAACCTGGTGGCTCTCTCTGCTCAAAATAAACTAAAATAAAAGCCACAATGTCTGTGCTACATTGAGCTGGTATCCGAGTCTTACAGACAGAAATAGCCTTATATAAACATAGAATACTGCAGATTAGAGGTGTCCACCCTGGTGTGGGTCACATTACAAAACATAGCAGGTATACACTCAGGCCCTTCATAACTGGATTTATATCCATGTTTTATCTCCTAAACTATTAGAGGCTGGTAAAAGACCTAGTAAATATTAATTAGAATATTTTATTGAAATTCTGGTGACCTACTTTTGGTGACTATTATATAAACACACATCAATTAATTTCTAAGTGCTTTATATGCTGGATAGGGTTTTCTTGGTCCAGGAAACTGTGTGAAACTGTGTGTGGCAGAGATGAGAACCCCTTTACTTACTTTACTTACACCTTTACTTACTTTACTTTATCTCTTCAGCAAGACAGGCTTAGCAACTAGTGTATTTGTTGGAATAAAAGGCAATTTCAGTGATACACTACAAAATGGACAGAGCACAGATGACACACAGTAAGAGTAAGAAAGTTTGCAAAAAATGACAGTGTGAATGCCCAGAGCGGAATATATGAGCGTGGTAAGAGCTTACGTTCATCATTATTCTTGAAACCTAAAACCAGCCACTGTACTTCTTGGGAGAGACAGGCTGTCCCAAGAGGAAACATTTCTGCTCGGAAAGGAGAAATGAATCTGCCTCATCACCTCTTATCAGGACTTCACCGGCACGACAAGGTCAAATCCGCATGTTACCCTGTGTCAAGTGTTGTTCTACCTTCTCTTATATACTTCTTTCTCTCAGCAGCTCACTCTTCTCATAGACCTATTGCTAGCTGTCTATCATGCTATCCCCATTTTGTAGCTTTAGTCCATGAAGTGTGGCAGGTTCAACAAGCTGAGTAGGTTAATGCTACAATCTGATCTGGAGAGAAGAGGCAATGAGAGAGAGAGAGAGAGAGAGAGAGAGAGAGAGAGAGAGTGAGAGAGAGAGAGTGATTGCTGTACAGGGAAACCACAATGATCAATGTTGCCAGGAGGCCAATCCAAATAAACAGAAGCAAAACTCTCCATCATGTTTTGTCACGTAATAAGGACAAACGCCTATGTGCTCCCACCAGAAATCAAAGCAGAGGGACGACACAGTGCAGGCCTTAGCACCTGCTCCTCTGACGTACTGAACACTTCCCGTGCATGACAGGACCTTTCCAACAGCCAAAAGTGGCTCAAGACAAGTCACTGTACTTCAGCTAAGGGGAGTTTTGGGGCAATGCCCACTCAAAAACACAGCACATAGTTTCTGTTCTGTTTGTATGTACGTTCTCTATTTACAACAACAGAAACAACTTTTACACCTTGTTATATTGTGTAATCATATTAAAACATTTCTTGTGAACCTAAAGAGCTATCACATAATAAGCATTTAGGAAAATATGTATATATAGATAAGAGCTTCTTATTTGCTTGACCAGAGTCATTGTGGGTGTCTCAGATAGATTGTGATTGGTTGATTGAGTACATTGACAACTGTGCTAGTTCCATAAAAGTGGGGAAGAGATTACAAAGCAGAACTTTTATACAAAACTTGCTGAGCCGCAAATGTACACGGTGTTCCTACTACAGGCCCTGGATCCACCAGGATAGAGCAGCAGGATAGAGTTACTGAAGATGAATAAATGAATGGCATCTAGAATATCTAGATTAGAAAATCTGTGATTTTGTCTTGTCACAGTCCAGCTAAACATTTATTTCTTTTGTGGCTTTAAAAGATGTGAGGTTGAATAACCTGCCTAATAATGCTAGTTAAATGTAGTTTCGATCCTGGTCAGTCATGGGGAAATGAGGCTTAGTGAATAGGAAAGAAAGCATTTCAGTTTCTGTTGAGTACTAGGGTAAATAAATCTATAATTCTGATTTGTACATGGAATCACCTTCTCCCAATATACGAGTCTAACTCTACAGCAAAAAATAAATAAATAAATTTAAAAAATTCCGCATTCAGAAAGGGCAAAGCAAATTACCAGGTTAAGTGAAAGTTTCATCAAAGAATATTTGAGCCCCAGTGCTGCTGTGAAAACTCAGACATGCTGGAGCCAAAGTACAGCATCTGTCCTTATGATTTACAGATAAATATTGAAAAGAAAGATTGTGTATAGAATCAAGATTCATCAAGATCCATCAAGAATCACTGTAGAATTGTATAGTTGTACACTGAATTCAGATCGCATTGAAGCGTAGGCCTAAACACTTCCACTATACTTATTATTGTGCAACGCACTGTAGTCATCTGAGAGGCATGTGAGAGGCTTTGCGCATGATCCTGTACCAGGCTACGCTCTTTTCCCCAGGGTGCCTCAGCTCCAGCGGCAGTTAGACGTAATCCCACCAAATCATCTGCTCTGCGTTAATTCAATCTATTTACTCTGACACTAATCTCATTTCTTGCTCAATTAGACATCAGCTTTTCATGCGCATCCCGAGTGTGGAAAAAGAGATGTTCTTCTCAAAGGGGCAGCTGTTTCCCTGACCTAATCTGGGATGCTGTATCTCTGATAATGACACATAATGAAGAGTCAAAACGTCTGAGACAGGAGCAGAGATAGAGAGAGTGTTCTGAGCGCACACACCTCAATTAGCTCATTCTGCTGAGCTCCAGCATTCAGCCACAGACCCCAGAAAAAGTCTACCTTAATCTCCACTCTACACTTAATCTCCAATCTGATGTTTATCACCGCAACCCTTATGACTGGCAAATGACACTTTAGATGTTGGATTTGTTCTGATAATGAGTACAAAATTCCGTTCCTCTTATATTGCATAAGAATCCAAACCTGTACTCATAAACATTAAACCCAGGCATCATTTGACCTGATTGGATTTTTAACCAATCAGAAGAGTGGACCCAAGAGGCTGCGTGATTGCTGAGGCAGACTAACTTGTAGTGTAGCATACTCTGCATCTTAGCGTTCAATTAAAAACTGCATGAGTAAAAGAGATAATGCGGAGTAAAGCCAACAAGGGAGGCCAGAGTGATAACCAAATAAGGGGCTCCATAATGGCTCATAATTTACACACTCCACTGCTGTGAGCAATAAAACAAGCGAGGTTGCAGGTTAAACGGAGATGAAGTGCAGAAAGTGTTTTATTTACACCTCCACAATTTTTACGATTTATTTCACTCTCCTTAATCATCAATAAACACACATTCAGATGTCTGCTCAGACCACAAAAAGCATCAGGAATGGGGAATTACTTCCAATGCTATTTAGGACATTAATAATAAAAAGAAAAAGCTAAAAGGAGGCCAAAAGGAAGTCTGTGTAGTTTAAGTAGACTGTAAGAGTAGGATTACATTTACAAAATGAACAATGATGTTAAAAATCAAATTTTGGAAATAATTTATCTACGGTGTTTACAAAACTTTGAATAATTTGACAATGTGAAAATGGAGTTAATTTCTTTTTAAAAAAAATACAGAGCATCTCCTCAAACCACAGATAAACCCATCTGAAGAAGAAAGACATGACATGAAATGTATTTATTAATTTATTTTTCATATGTAGTTGCTGTTACTGTCTAATATAAAGTAGTGTAATCATGTCACACGTCTACCAGCGAACTAAGTCTATGGTTTTTACTGATTAGAAGCAGCTCTTCTCTGCGTCTGCGCAGTTGCTTAGATTGCTTGCTTGAAGAAAAAGATATAACAAGCAAACAGGACCCAAGCTCAGAATGTGTGTTGTTCAGGTGTATTGAAGATAATACTGTAGTATCTGGTAAATATCAAAATCAGACCATGATTATATTATTAGTGTGCATGTAAAGGAGCCAGGACAAAACTTAAGCCAGTTCATGAAATGTTCTGACTTATTATAACTCCGTCTGCAAAATGAACCCCTCTATTAGCTGAGATGGATTCGTGGTCTGATTGAGCAGGACAAAGCCATAGAGTCAGCACACTCGCATGGGTTAACAGCATTCTTTCTATTTATAGGCTTCTTAGGTGACACGTTCCACTCCACTGACCTGAGATTTTGTGCTGTTCCACACACACACACACACACACACACACACACACACACACACACACACACACACACACACACCTGCAATTCAGCCCCTCTTTAGGCCAGCGTGGTATTCAAGGCTCATTAGCGTGGCCGGCCGGCAGTCTGCTCAAATCCCTGTATTTATCATCAGACTTTATCATCTCCTCTTGCGTGAGAGTGGCGGCCCATCTACTTCTTCATGTATTAATAATGAGGGTTTAAGATAATATTCTCATAAACAGAATCCATCTCAGCTGGACTGACACAAGTGTATTATTAAAAGTAAAAAGAAGGCACTCCAGGAGAATAGCATGACGAGACACACAAAATAACAACAAAAACCAAACGATCTGAATGTCGGCACACTGCAAGCGTGTAGAACAGATGAGAACATAATTACAGATTAAGTGGCTGGTTTATTCATAATTTTGGAAATTGGATCCTAACATTTCAAAATGCCTGATATTCCATAGCAGTACTTTCTTTCAGAAAAAAACAACAACAACAAAAAACAGCAGTGAGACTGGCTGTAACTGCATGACAAAATATCATTAAATTAAATTTACTCATTTATGTAATCCATATAGAAATGGAGTGTAGTGCAGTATGTTTTGTACATTCTGAATATTAATATATTGTAATATATATTCAATATATTTTCAATATATTTTTGTATTGAAAGACACGTTTATGCCCCAAATAATTGTGACATTAAGCTTTGTGATTAAGCTCACTGGAGTATAACTTTCTGTTATCTCTGAGTTCCAATGCAAAAAAATTCAAAATAAAAAAATTTTAAAAAGCTAAAAATTTTGTTAAAAAAGCATGTCTTGATTAAGTAAAAAAAAAGTGTGAAATGTAACTTTTTTCCCCCAAACCATGTTTCCTGTGATAAAGCCTGACTCCAGTCGTCTGCCTCTCAGATCTGTGGTTAATATCAAGCTCAAGGCCGGACCTAAGAACACACTCGCCACCACTGAAGAAAATCAATGACCTTCTCAAAAGAAGAGGGTTCTACGCCGATCTGATCCTTGATTGCTGAGTAATGTCTTTAAAAGCACAAACAATGCATTATTAAAGAGCATAACAGCACAGCACTCACGTGGGCTTCTCTTATACATGTAGCTCTGCTCTGTATGAGGCTGTGTTTGTACCCAGGGAACACGTTTAATTTTATATATATTTATTACTTCAAATACAAATAATGCAGGCTTCACTTTGAGAGACAGGGCACAAGTTTTCAGCATGCAGTTAGTTCTGACTAACTGTGTTTGGAAACATGTGGATATGTTGATTTTTTCTTTTTTCTGGCTAATTCTCTTCAACACTTCAATAGTATAAACTGTCTGTCAGACTAAAACTATATAAACTTCATTACTGGGGAAATCTTTACTCTACTGTGTTTTTTTTTTTTTTTTGTAAAGTTTTGGTGTAACTCACAGGTGAACTAGAATTCTATCTGCCAGCCGATCATCACCCGAAATGAACAGAGGATGAACCCAACATAGGAGACCTTGGCCAAACAATATCCACATTCTGTTTACTCTCTGACGGATAGGAACAGACTCGACGCCTCTGTATGGTCAGCTAGAGGAGAAAGTAACTTTTAGTTGTAGTTGCTCTATGCATTATCCGTGAGTATAGTAAAATAAGTTAGCAATAAATCAGTTGGTTGGTATTAAAGATTATTTTCTAATAGTCTCAGACTTTTAGATAAATATTGAAATTTGAAATAACCTTAAAATGTAAATGTAGATTTAGGCACTTCAGAGTTTTGCTAGCTGGAATGTCAAACGTTGTCCTGTTATCTCATGTATCTATATGTATCTCTCTCGAAGCAGGTTGCCACGTGAAGCTTTTTTTCCTTTTTTTTTAAGTTTTATTGGCTGCTGTACGTCACCAGCCATGTTTACAGCTTACTTCTCTGGTTCGAGTTCAGGCTAGGTACAGTATGTGACCTACAAAAGCTTTGTGTGTTAAGGGTCAGTTGAAGACACCATGTGATTTTCTATATGTGGTGTGAAGAGAAACAGATCAGGCCCACGGTCTGAACCTGTTCTTGTTTTATCATGAGAATTTGCCTAATTTACTGACCAGGTGAGCACGTTAAATATCCCTCTTCGAACTGAACACACCAAATTCAAAGCAGCTAAAGCGGTCTCTACTATTACACTGAGTAAACATGGATTCTGAATCTCCTGGGTGATTTAACAACAAAAAGGCTTTTAAAGAAAGTCACACTATGCTCACAAACCTGGTGAAGAGTTACAAATTCCTTTCATGTCCTATCAACAGATCAGCTTCACACAAGCATAGCACATTTTCAGCGGCGTATTAACCAGCTTGATCTGTTTTCATTCCGAATGTGCTTTGTTAGTCTTTCTTAGACATGACATTTGTACAGCTGGACCTGTAATTAAAATAGGACACCTTGTGCCATGTCCATTTGAAGGACATGCTCAAAATAGTCGAGTCTTTTGTGCAACAGCTGAAACAGAGCAGGAAAAAGTACGCTTACACGAGGAAACAGCCTCTCTGGGCTACTCGTCACCTCTTTGGTGGAGAGTGGTAGGAGCAGCGTAAGAGAGCATTCCCTCCATCTGCTGCCCACTCGCAGACTTAATTAAGCGATTGAGACGTTTACACCCGCTGCTTAATTGCAAACTCAGTTAAGTGATCAAGAGACACTTCACTTCTGAGCTTCAGAGTCCAGTGCTGAGCTCTGTAATACAAATAACAGTTCAAATTTAAAGAGCTAATTCAAGCAATTAACACGCACTGTTGAGCAAAGCTAGGACATCCTCAGCTGTAATAATATCTCAGGTAGACGAAGGCATACACTGGGATTTAATGCACCGCTCTTTAGACACCAGTTATAAATAAAATACTTCCTGCCGATTCCTGCCAAATATTCTTGGATCCACAGATACACTACGTGATACCAAATGCATCACTTGATACTTCTGTAGTAAATTGGCGCTCCACATGGTTAATCAGAAAATATAAATTCAGATATAAATGTCATAAAATTCACTTGTAAGTCATTGTTTGGTTATGAATGTATTTTGGGCCACAGAATTCATTTTGGGAGTTACTACTACTAGTTCTTTAATGTCACAGGACTGAACAGAATTTATTCTGTAAATGAAATTGCTCATCAGTATATTATATTACAGTCAGTTTTATTACAGATAAAAAGCATACATTTAAAAAGTATTTAATACAATTTACTCATTTTTATCAGTGGCAAATTGCTGTAGTATAAGAGGATTAAACACTTTATTACATGCTGTTATTGGAAGATAATCATCTTCATTGTGGTAACAGTAAGGTTGCTTGGTGTCAGGCTCTATCACACCACCCCGACATTGATTGTTTTCCTATAACAACACACCCTGTCGTACTGTAGTCCTTACTTATTACGTATCAAGAGTGGATCATTTATTGTTCAACTCACTGCATTGCAACTCAGATTTGTAGCACCCCTTTGTACTTACACTTGAACTACTGTGTCCAGTATCTGCTCTTTCTGTTGGATGTTTGGTTCTACACCTCCTCAAATGACTACATGCTTAGATTGTTTACTGCCTCACTTTTGGATAATAGCACCTGCTACAAGTATAAATGTACATTTTTTAAACCTAGTGCACTATGGTTGGATTTTTTATAAGATTAATTTAAAACATGAACATCCCTGACGCAGTAAACAATCAAACACAAGACATTTAAGTGTTAAGTAAAGCTGTTAATGGAATTTTTCAGTTTAAAGACTTTGGAGCCCTGCATGGCTCACTTACTGTAACTTTAGGATCAGTTTATCAGAGAGAGTGAGAGAGAGAGAGTTGCTGTATGCTGTCCTCTCTTGGGTTTCCACAGATGTAAACAGATGGTGACAGACAGCATGGTTTGTTTAAACTCCAGTAGGTGAGGCACTGCAGACTGAACCCTCTCTGTTCCTGGACAAATGGCAAGACCCTTTGAGGGGACTGATCGTAATCACAACAATTGTACAACAATTGTACTGTGGACAGCCTACTGTGACTAATAGCGGATGTACTACAGTAACTGGCCTTCATTCAAAAGAACTTCAGTGGCTGAATTTCTGGACCATCACTGCCCCAGACATCTAGAGTGCCTTTCTGTACCAATGATAATACACTCTATGACACCACACTCTTGTGGACACCTGACCATCACACCCATAAGTGCTTGTTGAACATCCCCATTCCAGATT
>CM074967.1:10810346-10905683 GCA_037577455.1 Pangasius macronema | reverse complement strand
ATGGTCAGGTGTCCACATACTTTTGGCCAGGTCGTGTATATTCTGTACTGCCTATGCTATCTATATATGTCCTAGAGTTATGTTTGAAATTCTAAATGTCCACCAGTCAGACAAATTTCATGCACATTATATATTTAGTGTGCATTAATGTGTAGAATCTACTTAAAAATAAATCATAGGTAGGCTGGCATATGATTTATTTTTCCTTAAATGTTATTGATTTTCTATTTAAAATTAAATGAAATTAATTGAAAGCTGAGAGATAAAAAAGTCATCATATGAGTTATGATCAGGAAATAAATGTCCTCATGAGATGCCCTTAGTAGCCTTTATTTAGGCCGTGCTGTGCTTAGTGAAGCACCTCGCGTGAAGGGCAGACGCAGGTGTGAGTGATCACAGAGAGAAAAAAAAACTACACAACACAGTGGAACTCACGGACAACTTTACTTTTCTACTACTGGATCGCTACTACTTTTATGAAAGAAAAGAAGTGGTGATTTTTATGCATTTTTAATACAGTGCAATATGTGGTTTCAAGGTCACACACAACAACATCCATACTCTAAGTGTACTGAGATTCCATTTTCCATATATAAGGCTGGTAATGATGGCCTATGGTATATGGTTTCCTGTAATTTCAAACAATAAATACATCTTCCTCGGGTCTGACTTTGTTCGTAGTGGAGTAGATGTGCACTCTCCGTCATGTGTGTGCCACCCATCAGTCTGTTTATGCCATCCGGGATTGATATGCTCTTAACTGCAGCGGACGTGCTCCTAATAGGCCAGTGAAATGTACCATAACTGCTGACTAATATATAGATGAAAGGACATCAAGGTGTGGATGCTTGACTGCAGAGAGTCCAACTCCATCAGCAATTTCTATACTGTTTACAAAACCAGTATGGATCTAAACATGTAGCTCACGTTTACAATAAAGCTTTACACTTCTTTACTTTATTCTTGGATTTGCAAATATAGTATAAAATGTAGATACATTATGTTTTCAGTGCTGAGCACTGGGCCGATACTGATGTGAAGGGCTTTGATCTGATCTGCTGATGTGTTATGCCATTAAAGTGTGTGATGTTGACTGACACGATGCAGATATTGCATGGAAGCAGAGAGCACAAATGATCTTAAAGCGCATCACTGTCACACCTGATGTTTCCCATAAGTTGGTGAATCTTGGAGACTGTTGGAGAATGTAAATATCAGATCAGTACTGGGTACCGGTGGATACTCCGAGCTCTGATATCAGAACTGTATCGAAAATAGAATGGAAAGAGTAGTCAATCTAATAATAAACTGATTTTTATTATACTTTCTTATAAAGCATGGACTTTATTTTGGGAACTGTTTTTGCTGAAAAGCTTTATAATAGATTCCACGATACAAAATGTTGTGCAGAAAGTACAAAGGTGATTAGCTGAGCTGGAGATAATAAGCTGAGTGCTGTGAGTAGTCTTGTTGGTTTGGTACAGTAGATTTCTGGGATATTCCAATTGCACAAGTGTCACTGCCTCCAGGTGAGAGCGCGGCAGGTGTGCAATTTAGTCTAACAGCCTTTTTTCTTGCTGCGAGAGCAAAACGGATGCTCCACATTATTACCTCCACTGATATCATTTATCAGCTCGACACTTTTTTCAGTCAGGTGCACGGGAAATAACAAATGAAACAATTTTCGATTATCAGTGAATAGAAGTGACTCACATGAACGCGTGGTAGATGAAGGCGCATCCTCTCGGCCTCTCCAGCACGTTGTAGAGGCAGTTCTGGATCTTGCGGTAGCGCTTGCTGGAGGCGGACGCGGTGGCTCGGGGTCCGGGGGGAGCGGGGAACGGGGTTCCCAGCAGGCCGGTGCGCTGTGAAGGCTGCGCGCGCTCAGGACTCGGAGGCTCGGTGTTTACAGCCGCCAGCGCCACGAACTCCACGCGCCTGTCGTCGTCGGCCGCGGGGGGAGCGAGCATCCTCACACCGCCGTTATTGGACGGGCTACCCAGCATGCCCTCTGCTCACCGGACAACGCGTTAGAGCCGGGTTGGATCTCAACTCTGACACAAAAGCGCCATAAGTGTCGGTGTAGTGTCTAATTTTATAGAATGCGCGAGCGGAAAGAAAGCTGGAGCGCGCGTCAGAAGGGCAGTTCTCTTAAAAGCGGGTCTCTTAAAAGCAGGTCTCTTAAAACCATGTTAGTGCGCGTGAAGAGCACAGACGCACGTGCGCGTAAAGAAAAAGTTGAGCGAAACAAAAGTGAAAAGTCATCGGAGCGTCACGGGGAGCTGCTGATCTGGAGGTCTTGGTCATCTGAGCAAAACAGCGCCTGTGCATCGTGAGCTGTTAGGTCCAAGTCAGCGGCGCACAAGCCGACAACAGTGTTTATCCACGCAGGAGCACCACTGGAGCGAAGTTGTGTGAGGCATGTCAGAGCGCGCGGGCTGCGAGCGCCGCATGCAAACGCTGCAAAGTTTGACAGCACGGTTTGGCGACTCCCATGCGCATCATGTTCAAACACCCCCCCACCCCCCAAAAGATACAGACTACTAGGATCAGTTGCTCGGTGATCTTGTGTGTGTCAGTCTTCACGGGAGTCTGACTGGGAAATTGATTCAAAGGCAGCGCCGCTGTTCGTTTTCTGCCGCCTCGCACGTGAGTGCTGAGGAGCGCTACGGAGTTTGCGCACTGAGTCCGCCGCCGCGTGCAGCGACAAGCGCAGGTGAAACTGAGCACGAGGGAGGGGAAGTTGAGTAACCCCACCATGCTCACCTCATCCTCACGCTCAGCTCTTTGGCCTCTTTCTTGCTCCTCTAACGCAGTGCTTCTTAAACCTTTTGGAGAGCCTTTAACTGTAAGACAAATCCACTCATCCTCTCAAAATATAGTAATTATTACAATATTAGGTTCGTTATTTAAATCTGCACAATAATATCTGGCTATTTATTGGATTCATGGAGTGTTTTATTGCTGAGCTTTCCAACAACACAACACATTTGTTCCAATTTGACATTATTTATAGACCAAATTCTTTTAGACTTTCAAGTTTGGATTAAACCCATTCAATTCAAGTGATCAGTCAGGCCTGTACAGGGTGTCCCAAAAGTCTCCATACATAGGGGACTGTGTTTGCCAACACCATCAGCTGTGCCTTCTTCAGTGGATGTTCCTGGACGTCCACTTCTCTGCTGGTCCGCAACACTTCCAGGCTTTTTGGATTTATTAATAAGTTTGGCAACAGTGTCATGTGTGATGTGCTTGCCATGTTTCCTGTTAAAGTCCATCGCTACCTTGGGACAGCTTCCCGATCCAGCCATGAGAATGATTTCAATATTATCTTCTTTTGTCAAAGGCATTCTTAAAGGCTATCTGAAAAAAATATAAGTATGAAACATTTTGCTAAAAGGTGTTCACTTCCCCTATGTATGCAGACTTTTGGGACACCCTTCAGTAACCATGTTATGTTGGTCAGGGTTGAGGTGGATCCGGAGCCAATCCCGGGAACACTGGGAGTGAGGCAGGAATACACCCTGATTGGGATGCTCGTACATTGCAGGGCAGCATGGACACACACATTCACACACTCTTTCACACCCAGGGACTGTTCAGTGTAGCCAGCAGGTTTTTCAGGAGGTGTGAGGAAACTGGAGGAAACCCACATGGACATGGGGAGAACATGCACAGGAACTCCACACGGACAGTAACCTGAGCTCAGGATCGAACCATGGACCTGGAGCTGCGAGACAGCAATGCTACCTGCTGCACCACCATGCCACCATGCCACCATGCTCAGTAAATATAATAACTTTACCTTAATGCTGGGTTATGATTTTCATTACTGAACCAAAATGGCACATGCTGTTATCAAAGCTTTATACATTCATCAATTCCAGAATGGGGGTGGATTATTATCAGTAAACTATCACTCTTTTATATACAACATAACCTCTAGAAAGTTTGGGTTCACAAATTTCAAGCCAGGTCAAGAGGGTTTTATTGTCATTCCTACATATCACTTGTATATATTAGGATGAAGTGTTGCTTGTTCAGGACTGTGGTGTGGCACACAGTAATTCAGCCATTCAGTATTCAGTAATACAGCATAATACACAGGAATACACATTCAGTGCAAATACATGACAGTGTGAGACGAGTGCAGAGTATACACTGAATACACTGGAACATAAATACTCAGAACAGAGCACAAAATAGACAGGACCTCAGAACAATACTGGGTGGAAAGAAGAGTATCGAAATATTTTTATCTTTTATTGTAAAAACAAGAACATATTCCGTATCAAACTCAGACTCTTATAGTTCTGTAGTTATATAGGCCTACATACTTCTGAACCTGAACAATTTATTATGCTCACGCTTTTATAAATGCGCATAGAACCAACTGTAAAATATTTTATAACTACTTTATTATTATGATGAAAAATGTAGGACTACATTTACACTGTGTCACGTTGTGGCCCCTTCTCATTCATACCTACTTAATTTATTATGACATAAATACATTATAGAGCAGGATATAATATGAGTATTATTTCTATTATATCACTATAATTAAAATATTTTAGCGCTAGTTCTATGCATGTTCATATATATATATATATATATATATATATATAAACCTGTCAGAGGTTTGAAACCAGGCCTATCTGAAGACAGTGGTAGGCACATGATTACACAGTGGTTTCCCTTCGATGACTATCACTTGGTGGAACATGGCGGTTCACCCTGTTGCTCTGACATGGATAACTGTGGAAATCAACAGCGTGGGCAATAATAAACAGTGCTCCAAATGACTGTGACTGAGCTGGTTGAATGGCTGAGGAATTTTCCTGGTTTTAGAATTATGTTTATGTAGAGAAATTATGGCATGAAAGTAAGATTCATTGATTTATCATATAAAGGAATGAAAATGTTATGTTTTATTATCTGTTACAAAGAATAAATAATGCTGAAAGTCTGATATCACAAGTGCTAGACACTCACCGGCGACACCATGGTAGTGACGCAATGAACAACTGACACTGTATTTACATGTAAAATATTTTAATAAATTCACAGTAATCACTATGCAACAGGGTGGAGGATGTGGAGAAAATAAGCAATATTCATATAAATTATATACAAATTATACAAATAAAGATACATTCTATAAGAATATCAGAAAATGGTGTCCATACATTTTTAAGAAAAATATTTCATCAAATTGTAAACGATGATATATTGTAATTATCATTAAGTTGATCACGGAAAAGGTGTTTGTTTTAATTGAGGTTGGGTTCAAATTTATATGAAATGTTTGGCTCCAGAACAGGGGCACCAGTAGGGACTTTGTGAATGCATTGGGACCCCTTGCTCTATAGAAGTTTCATTCTTCAGGACTTCTCATGGGTCACTGGGATCATTCTGCTCCAGGACATTAAAGCACATATTCTCTGATGATAATAACCCAGTGCATATTTTCAGCTAATGTTACTGTGGGATTGACTTATTCTGCTAATTATTCAGAGACCCCAAAGTAATTCCAAGAAAACCTACTACCAGCTGTGGAAGCTACGCTTGAAAATATCCCGTGTTGTTTATGCCAAGGCGAGCTTATCCTACATGAACAGGTGCTGGCGATATTCACTGCAGTGGCCTGAATACTGGGAATATAACAGGGTTATGAAACAGTCTATACTAATTCTCTCTAACAGAAAAGGTCTGATTGAAATGTGCATTAGAAAATTTTCAGAGAAGTAAAAGTAGCCACTGTTTGTGGCATTTAACAAACTGGTGGCATATGAACTATTTTCACGAGCAGTTAAATATCTTTTAAACAGCTTCATTCTTCAGGAGAAGACCGTTTACCAAGGCTGTGTTGATAACATAAACTCTTTTTAGAAGATTAGAAGGGTATCAGTGGTCAATACCATGTATTAGGTTTATGTAATTTTATGTAAATACTAATAGTCACTGTGTATGCCTACTTCAATACAGTTCAGTTTTATTGACATGGAGCTTTTAACAATGGACACTGTCACAAAGCAGCTTTACAGAAATCCAGATATAAATTTGAAATGTATAAATGTATCCCTAATGAGCAAGCCAGAGGTGACAATGGTAAGCAAAAACTCCCTGAGGCAACATGAGGAGGAAACCTTGAGAGGAACCAGACAGCGGGTGGGTGAGAGCGAACAGTGCGAATTTCTCTTCTATAACTGTATACAATATGCCTGGTGTCCCAAAAGTCAGCATACATTGGGGAAATTAACTCTTTTTAGCAAAATGTATTCCAGAATTGCTCATACATAGTTCATATATTTTTTTAAGATAGCCTTTAAGAATGCCTTTGACAAAAGAAGAACGTATTGAAATCATTCTCATGGCTGGATGGGGGAAGCTGTCCCAAGTTTGCGATGGACTTTAGCAGGAAACATGCAGGCTCAACACACATGACACTGTTGCCAAATTTATTAATAAATTCAAAAAGTGTTAAGGACCAACTGAGAAGTGGACTTCCATGAACATCCACTGACAAAGGCACAGCCGATGTGGTTCTGGCTTACATAGTGCCCTGCGTACCTTGTAGTCAAAAAGTGTTAACAGTTAACTGGAACTTACATATGAGCACCATTATGGTTTTAAGTCTATTGAGTCAAACTGAAGTTATTAACTCTTTAATGATGGAGACTAGAGTGCAAACTGTTCTTCGCAAATTGCAGTCCTGAGGCTACTTTATGGCATTAATGGCATGGACATAACATTAGACAGAGTGTAAAACAAATGAGTCTGTGCTATGTCCTGTGCATGCTAGTCAAGAGCATCCACTATTATGCCATTTAAACATGTAAGAGAGTCTACCTAGATGCAAGCCACAGCCTTATAAAAGCATTACGTTAAGTAGAAACCTCTGTCATATTCATCAAGCCAGCCGAACACAGCCAGTTGTCCCTGTATTTCTTCTGATATAGGAATTTGTTGGCTACTCATTAAAGAAAATTTGCTGTCTGTCACTTGTATAAAAATACACACTGCAAATAAGACTACACTACAGTGGTTGTCAGGCTTCATCCTAGAAGACTGATGGCACTAAACAGCTGGGAAAGGTCACTGTCTGGACACAAAGGAAACACTCGTCCTACACTAACATCCACTCAGCTCACACATTTAGCAAACTCCAAAAGCCTTTCCTTAACCACATTTATAAAAACTCAAGAACAGACGCCTTCCTTTTCATGTAGGCGCCGTAAGGGATGAGCAGTAATGGGCCTTGCCTTTACACACGCATGCATGCACACACACATGCTGCATTCACTCATGTCCCAGAGAGACCTATCCAAGATCAGACAGCCACAATGGGACATTTAACAGAATTTCAAATAGACATCAGTAGCGCTTGGGCCTCCTGTCTTCCCTAGACACCCAGGAAACCATGCGCCTTTCCCAGACCCTGATGACATTTAAAAATCTCGCTTCCTCTCAGTTTGCTCTTTACCCTAGATCCTATTTAGCACGTAATGCTGTTATTGGAAAAACTGAAAATAAAACACACAGATTCATGCTGAGATAAGTGTTCATACTGTGGCCCTCAAGGAAGAAGAAAGATCAAACTGTCATTTAGATGCTGACCAGTTTTCCAAGGTTTCGAAAAAGAGTATTTTCAGGCTGCTATTCTTGTGTTTATTACTACTCCAAATCCATAAATCTACACATTACTCATCCAACAGGAAGCCATAATTTCAGAGGAGCTCGCCAGTGTGAAAAGGCATAAAGAGTCACACCTACTATGAAGCTAGACAGACACACGTCTCCAAACTACGAGTGAAAAGAGAGCCTTTGTAAGTGCAGCAGTGGGTGGGAACGTATGCCAGAGCCAGTTTCTAACTGAAAAGGCCTTTTGTATATAGAATCTCTTCTTCACCAGCCAACAAGCACAGCCACCTTATATCACCGGAATCTTCATTAGGTCTACTAGCAAGTCAGGAAATAATGGGAGCCGAAGAAAATAATAGATTTCTTTATATAGGATCCTGTTTGATTTAAGTTGTGGCTGTCAAGTGCAGACTGGTTCCCCACACACATTGTAGAAACAGAGGTTCAGGGTGGAGACGTCAGTGACCTTCCTATGCTGACACCACACTTAAACTAATAGCTCGGTCTTCAAATTGGTAGACAAACCCGAACTAATACGTAATATACTGTATATAAGCAGCACAGTTAGCACAAGCGATCCGACAGACAAATCAAATAGTTATTGCCGGAGACATTGCTGATAAGCCTTGACCACCAATCAATACTGCTGGTGCGTGATGGAGTTTACAGTCATGACTATTGCTGGATTAAGTGATTCCACAAGCAAGTGCATAACCACGCTGAGTTAACATCTGGCCATGTTTGTAATAACTACAGGGAAACACATATTGGACAAATGATAGTGAGAGCAATAGTGTCCAGTTTGCATCAGTACAGATACTCTGTATTTTTCAGGTAGGCCAAGATTAGGAATATAACCCGTTTTTTTTTTAAACAGATGTTTTAATGTTTGTCTAATTTCCCCTGGCCATGATCTTCCATGTGCAATGTGTGTGTGCAAGTCTATGTGGATTGAGTGCAACAGCATATCTATTACTTTAGTCAATGGAGAGGAAGTTTGTTCTGCTGTGCTCTGAGTTATCGGTCTGAGTGTATCGGTCTCAGGGCTGCTCAACGCTCTGTGCTGCAGTGTGCCCATGCTTGCTTTGTGTGGAGTTTGTGTAAAAACGCCTTGTTTTAAAATGTCCCCCGTCACTTTCTAACTGAGAATACACATACAGATGTTTGGAGCACTAAACAGATACAGATAGTGGCATTGTGTTACACTCCTAGATACACTGCAATTCTGCATACTAGTATACTACTAAAGAGCAAGTCAAAATATCTCTAGATGACGTAGTATTTTCATGTACTGTGCAGTACAGCAGTGTGCAGGATTGGACATGCTTTTAGGTGAATTCTTACAGTCCAGCACTGATGTGATTTAGGGTCTAGGCTATATTATGAGGCCATTGTTCAGCATGTAAAACTGATTAGGAGAGAAAACAAAGAGGTAAAGTGAAGCACCAGTTTACACACATGAAAAATAACATACATCACTTTTTTGGCTTCTTATGATCTTTTTTTTTTAAACAATTGCTCTGCAGGTATGATTATGGATTATTTTTCTTACCGTTAAAAATCATTGTTGAAAATGAGTATTAGATCAGGCCAAATGCAGCTGCATTTTGCTTTACCACACAATAACCATGGATCTGATTATGCTACACAATTCATTTATATGTCTATCAACAAACTCAGGGTCAAAGCCCTAAACCCTCTACCACCATATTCAGTTATTCAGTTAGTTCTTGTGTGGAAACGCTTAAAGTTTCTATGCAGAACCCTATAACACAGAGTTTCTCTTTCTTTTTAGACAAGAAAAAAAATGTTCACGAACCCATGTTGAGAACCCTTGAGGAACTGATTTATTAAGAGCATGTTTACATGATTCCTGTATTTTCCACAATTAATCAATATTAAAGAACTCTTGAAGAGAGTTCCTCTGATTGGTCAGAAGGTGTTGATTTATTTCCTATAACAGCACGGCTCTGACAGCAGTTCAGGCTGTAATTAAAAATCACAGGTTTATTGACACTCACTGCTAACATTAAAACTATAAATGGTTAAAAAGCTTGATGTGAAAGACGTAGGTGCAGTGGTGTCTCTTCATAAAAGCCCAGGGTGTGACAATGTAGGACACATCACGCGATAATTAAAGCCATTTCTAATCATACAGCATGCACACAAGTGGCAACTGACTCAACATGGCTGGATATGACATAAAGCACCATCACACACCAAGCTGAGACACACAGTGAAGGTAGAAGCGAAATGTGTTATTTAAAAAAGAAAAAATGTATAATCATTTATATGGTGAAGCATTCTGTTACGAGACAATTATTTACATTTATTTAGTTCCATTTATGAGAGAAGTGTGAGTGCTTTGTGAGTTTCCTGCCATGGGACAGTCTTCAGGACTGCACGATCTGGTCTTATTGACTTCAACAGAGAGGAAAACAAGAGAGTTCACGGCTGTTATAACCTAAATTATAACGCAGATGTTCCATAACATTACCTGTAACTATAAAAGGTTAAAAAATATAACTTGTGCTTCATTAATGAAATAAATTGCCGTGGAGTAAAATACATTTTTTGGGATGTTCTGTTCAAATTGAGGATAGCACACCACCCCATCTCTGATTATTTCCCTATAACAGCACAGTCCATTACGTTTTATTCCTCACATAATGCTGTTTAAACAGGAAATATGAAGCCTGTGTAATACATAGACAAAATATAGCTGTATTCTCTCTATATATTACAGTTATATAATATTGATCGCAAACATATTTACTGTAAATGCCATTACATCCGAAGACTGTTGGAGACTTAAAAATAGCAGATAATAAACACACCCTACACAATGGACCAGTAACAAGTCGTTTATGAGCGAGCTCAAGTCTTAGAGGTTCTAATTAACTGAATTATAATGAGGTGTCCGTTTTATATTTCAGTCCGTCATAATCAGGTGCTCTTTTTCTTGGATTTAGGACACTGAAGGAATGCAGTCTGAAGCTTATCCATTTAACTCGTGATTCAGTGGATCAACTCTTTACGCACCAAACCAGAAAAGCAGACCTCAGAGCTAAGCTGAGGCAGAACTCAAAGCCAGAACAGTTTTCTGTAGTAATATGATTGTACTGAGAAAAAATGCAAGTAACATAAATACAAGGCAACTGCACCACCGTGTGGTGTAAAAACACAACCACCACCTGCATTAAACAGACAAACAGAATGAACCTTAAAATACAGACTTCTCATTTCAAGCTGCAGGAGAGGAAGGGAAACGTTTATGAGAGGATCTAAATCCAATCTGAGGCGTTTGTTTTACTACAGTGTACTTTTTTGGATTTTGATTTTATTTTCTCACAAACCAGTATTTTTAAAAAAATAAAATAAAATAAAATAAAAGACAAATGTACCTATGGATTACATACCATGTTAAAATTATAATTAAAGAAAGACATAATTTGTTACCACTAATGTTAAATTGTGAACACGGAGAGGAGAAGGAGAAAAAAAATAGTTTTATGTCTGGTCCAAAGAGGGATTTTAATGCACAATATCAAACACAAGGGATACACAAACCATTACACTCACACACCCCTTACCAACCCACCCAACCATGCACTCACTCACACATACACTCGCACGCACGCGCACACACGTTTTGCATGTAGAAAACCCAACAGTAAGAAGCCCTTTCAACAATATCACATTATCAAATTGCAGATCTATACAAGTAACTAATAAAATTGAACTAATACGATTAAAAGTGAATTTCAGAGTTATCATACAAACTACAGAGAACAACATGTACAAGATGTGGAGATTATGGCTTTAGCATTAAGTTTTGAATTGTACACGAGACGACATGATCAACAAATCAGGGCTTAACAGAAACTCGAGCCAGGACAGAAGTTTTTATTCAGAACCACACAAAGCTCAGAGGCAGGATTCCCCAGGCCTTATACAAGGCAGAGGAGCCTTCACACATCGATCAGACCACTGTCACCAATACATGCTCTAAGTACACTGCAGGGAAGACTGGACTTCAATTTGCTTTGAATTTGGAGTCTTTGTACTGAGATCAGATCAACAGGGGTTATTTGGGGGCAAAGTATCTAATGAGCTCCACAACATTTGGATTAGATAGTTTGAGTTATGTGATCATTAGCTCGGCTTTGACCACAATGCTCCCACCTACTGGTCTGGAAAAACACAGCAGCTTTGCTGATTGGCTGTTTCGTAACCTTAAGAAAAATGCATTTAGAATAATGTGTTGTTTGGCTGAAGACAGGAAAATGTTGTTCAGGGTCAGGACTGGATGAACATGTGTGTTGCCAGACATTGTGGTGGGAGCAGAGTGAACTAAACTAACTAGGATGGCCCCAGCTGTGGCAAAGGCAAATATATTTCTGCCACAGTGTAATCATCTGTATAGTTCTTTAAAGCTGCAAAGGAAAAATGCATCAGAGCTCTAAGGCTAAGTGCAGTTAGAGCAGTCGGCCATGTTGGCGTTGCATATGGCCGTGTATGAGAAACGAAATGGCGCCGTGTGTGGGTGTTGATAGTGGTGTTGTAGGGATCCCTCTGGTTGAGCTGGTCTGGAGCAGTGTGGGTACGGCGCAGTCAGTGACGGAGGAAGTGAGGCATCAGTCAGCGCTGACCTGCGTGCTGACCTGGCCGTCAGCTGTCTGGCTCGTTGACTGGATGAACATAGGCTGAGTTAGCTCCTGACCCGCTGGCATTGTCACCTGCTGGATCTGATACAACTGCTGCATGGCCGAGAGAGAAGAGAAAAGAGACCAGAGGATATATAAAGAGACAGACACATGCGGTATCTCTATAATAAAACAGTGTAATTATAGCATAAAGACAAAGCACTGTGCACAAATAAAGTGCTGTAGGAAGTAAGTAAGGAACTACTGCAAGCAGGAACTACTGATGTGAGTGGGAATGGCACAGCAAATTATACAGAATTATTTATCTGTCAAATAAGAGTGTTTGGCACAGTAATTGCATAATAACGATGTACGTAAAAGGTCAAAGTAATAATTACGATTCCTCCATTTTTATCCAGCCCAGACATCAAATGAACACACCCTTAGTTTCTTCAATCACATATTATTAGCTACCAGCTGCTATGCTGAGAAAGAAGATTAACCAATCAGGATCATGCATTTTTCTCATTTCTGATCGCAAACTACTAGCCTGCTAGCTATACTCTGAGCATTGGTTGACAGGCAATAAAATAATGGAGGTTTACTGCAGAAAAAGATGTATAGATCTGGTTTTCCTATTAGCATGTTATTTTAATCATTTTCAGGGGAACAGTCAAAGGTATTTTATTTCCTGTGCCTGTTAGTGTTATTAATATGGCAAGATTGTTTGACTGTAGATCATCTCTTAAATAATTTAAACAAATTACAGCCTGGATTTTGCAACAAAACATAACACTAGTCTTTTAAGAGTATTAAATGACATTTCGATGCATGCTGACACTGGTGAGATCTCTTTCTTATCTATATTGCTAGAACCTGCTGCAGCCTTTCATTCAGCTGATCATTATGATTAATAGACTCAGCCACCAGGTTGGTATTTTGCAGACTGCTCTTAATTGTTCCTCATTTAGCCAAGAGCATATTCTCCGTTTCTGTTGGGGGTTAAGGTACCCTCTCTTACTGCCCTTACCTGTGGAGTGCCTCAGGGATCCATTCTTGGCCTCATTTTATTTTCACTCCATATGCTTCCAGTGGGTTAAAGCCTTCCATTAATGACTGGATGTCTTTTAACTTTCTAAACGCAGTTCTTGTAACCTGGCTTGATGCTATTTCTAGGGAATTGCAGGTAGTTCAGTTAGCATTATTTTAACCCTTCTTTGAATTTTGAGTGCATCACTCCAATCCCCACCTCCTTTCACAGCATGTGAATATTAGGATTCATTTTAAATCACTGGTGCTGAAGTACCAAGCATCAGAGAGGCTCCTGAATATATTTCTTTCTCCTTGTAATAATGTGAGGGCTTTAGATCTCCCAGGCATGGGCTTCTGGCTCAAGGTCAACACTAAAATGAAAAGGGAACTGCACATTTGCCGTCCGCACCCCTACACTCTGGAACAGTCTCTCAGACTTCTCCGTCCACAAGATATGGCATTTTAGAACATGGGTACGCTGGTACATAAGTGGTGCACACCTGTATCACCAATTTAGAGTATTCGCTATTCTCACTAAGTTTAGCACCCTTAGCTCCTTAGCTTTATTTGGGTGTGCTTGCCACTTCTTGTGCCTATCACTTGAAATAAGTAGCATTAAATAAATAAATAAATAAATAAATAAATAAATAAATAAAACATACATATAAGGAGTAAGACAATAAATAAAGTTAAAAAAGTCAACAAAGAGAAACCAGTTTGCAATAGAAGATGCTGACCTTATAATGCTGACTTACTAGGGATTAACAAATAAATAAATATATATAAAAAAGTAGAACTACTACGCATATTGTGGAAGAGAGTGAGCTAGTGTAACCGTGTGACTCTGAACTTTACCTGACCATCAGTGAACTGGTTGAATTGCTGTTGCCCTTGCTGCACTTCTGTCTGTGATACCTGCCAACAGATAGAGCAAAATGCACATCATGTCCCTGCACGCCTGTTCTGTGTGAAAGGCATCCAAATGAAAATGATCACACTGCAAAAGGGGTTGTCCTGTTCAAGTATCAGTACACGATACAAAACATAAAAACCAAGCAACACAAAAGATAAAACAGCAGTACCGTAGGCAGATCATTTAATTAGTGGCTTTCTTGTGTTTTACCTGCTGAGTGTTGGTTGCGAGTGTCTGTATTTGTCCTTGAACAACTTGTGCTCCTGAAACTGGCTGAGCCAGACGGATGTACTGCAAGCCTCCGGCGTTCAGTTGCACCTGGGGCAACACCACCACAAGGAGGGGACAGTGAGCACACTCAATTACCTTCAAGAAGCCTGCGCCAAGGCTTTGTTAGCTTCTTGAGAAATACACATGAACCATCATAGAATTCTATGACACTAAATATACAGTCACTACATGGGCCATGTGCGAATCTAGGCTAATATCCATGGGCCTTGTAAAATTCTAGGCTAATGTACAATGATTGTCAATGTATTTTTTTTATTTTCAATTCCAATATATTTCCATGTACCCTAATCTTGTTCTCTTGTACTTTACATGTAATCTGAACCACAAATATGCACATTCAAGACGTGGCAACTAGTATTAACAGTACCATAACAATGAGAAGCATAACAAGTGGCTAACATTAGGTTAGCGTGTTTGCCGAGCATTCAACCACATTTTTAAATTAAATCTTAAATGTTAGTCTAAAGAAAAACACACCTTAATGTCACTATCAAACAGTTACACATTCTGAGTAAAATACTAACTGCATGACCCTCACTTTGCCATACAACCTCACAATTATTTTTAAATCCTGTCTTCATTTACATCTTATGCCAATGATTCTTTTTGGATTCATCTCGATTGGTTTACTCTATTCTAAATAAAGTGCATACATGAAGCCACTCAAGCCATTAACTGGACTATTAGCAGATTATTAGGCTATATGTAAATAACATGAAATAGAAATATTTGACTGAGGTGGAAAAATGCATAATAATTAAAATAAAAGAAGTAATTAATAGTAATGGAAACAGGGTAGTATGTAAGGTGCATTTCAGTCTCACAGTGATTGACACTATAATTACATTTTTTTTGCACTCTACAGAATATTCACATAATAGCGTGAATTTTAGGACTGGATATTTGGATGGCAAGGTGTTTAAAACACTATAATATTACATTATAATAATAATAATATATGCTGGTGCAGCTCTTACAGGGATCTGCTGAATCTCTCCTGTGTTGGTGATGATCTGCTGCATGACCTGCATGGTCTGACCGGCTGGTTGCGCTGCCTGAGCCTGAGCCTGGCCCTGTGCAGCCGCCTGCACTATCTGCACCTGCTGGCCCTCACCCACCTGCATGGTCACAGGAGCGCTCTACAACAGAGACAGAGCGAGAAGAAAGGAGCGAGGAGGTGAGAAGTGTTAAGGGTCTGAGCAAATGAAGTTTAGCCCTGTGCAAGAGAACCCTACTCCTGTCTGGTGGTTTTCTTTCAGCACTGATACTAAAGCTTACAACATACCTCACATCACCCCATGTTCTAGACAGCCCTCTGAGAACCACAAGAAACTGATCCATGCAATAGGAAAGAAGAGTGGGGTAAGTCTGTGACCTCTGACCTCTTGCAGCAAGCAGAGAAACTTGGGTGGTAAATCACCTAACCATGAAAGGCGATCAGCCAAGTCTTCAGGGAAGGACACCCAATACACAAGAGCAATTTATTCAGCAGCCTGAAATTATCTGCCTGCCGTGACCTCCATCACTTGCAGAGGAGATGAACTATGGATACAGGTATTTACAGTGGGAACACTTCATGTCTTGGGGAATCCTGTCATAATTAATGCACTGATCAGCTTATTCTTGGTTTATACTGATGGGATATATATATATTTTAACATAATAACCATGATCTAAAGATTGTATTAATGGTGATCTACAGAACTTAATTTCCATTTGTGATACAATATTACGCGATATGGTTCAGAAAATGACTGCCATGAAATACAAATATAGGATATAGGACTGGAAAATGCATCAAATCCAATCTGATACCAACCCAGAATTTCAGGTTCGATATCAGCCTGATACCAATACGCTGCATCAGTTCATCCCTATAATCTCAAATAATTAGTTACAGAGCTTCACACAGTTTAATAAGGAGTCAGGCAGCATGACCCTTAGTTAAAAAGCAGGTGCTACATTAGGGACATATAAGGTGCAGTCTGGGGTCTCAATAGTTTACCGTGATAGGGGTAGCCTGTGATTGAGCTACCTGCACCTGCTGTAGCTGCTGCATGGTGGTCCCCTGCAACACCTGAGGATGAACACATGGCAAGAGGAAGAGAAAGGGAGATGGAGTGAGACAGAAAAGCTTGATCAAGCAATAAGCACATGCAAAGCAAAATGGCACGTGACACAGAGCATAAGAAGCATGTTGAAGCATAGCTGACATTGGGCAGAACATGAACAATTTTTTTTTAAATGTCATTCGTAAGCTGATGCACAATGGCCAAAAAACAGCCATTTTGATTATAGTGGTGCACTTGTCACAACTGTAGTGAGATTGAGCAGGCAGTGAAAAAAAGCAGCAACAGAACAAAGCATGCTCTCTCTCTCTCTCTCTCTCTCTCTTTCTCTCCATCCTCAGGATCAAAGCCACAGCAATAGATCACAGTCAGTTCACAGAAACAGCTGTGACTGAATTTTCTATACTTCCTTTTATTTATGTTAATTTCAGACATTTAAGACTCAGACATTAATTGAAATCCTTTAACTATAACAGATTACAGTTAACTGGACCTCACTCTGTTCAAACATCATGTCACAATAAAATGCATACTTTTCTGTCTATTTGGATTTAAGCATTTTGTTTTCGTTGCCAATGATGTCAGTTCGCTAATCAGACCAGATCTATCAAAGACTGAACACACTCCTCTTTCTGATCTCATGATCTCATCTCATCTATTCTGATGAGCTGCCTTCAGCTAAATAATTTATACTAATACATGTGACTGGATAAGCTGAAACAGAGGATCTGCTCTGCCACTTTTGTTCATTTTTAGAAAAGCTGTGCTGCTGAGCTACAGACACTTTTTTTAAAATTATTTTTTAAATCAATTTTGCTGCAGTACTTTTCTGCATCTGGACCTCAGTCCGCCAACTGACGACCCCTGATGTAAAACTTATGAGATCTTGGTGTTAGCTTTTTGAATATTCTGACTGTTTCATTCTCATTAATTCTGCAGTTTTTGACGAAGTAGATATGTAGAAACGTCATGTGTCCTACCGATGTCATCTCGAATAAGTTTCTAGTTTCCGACTAGTCCAAATTTAACATGCATATTTCTTGTGAGGAAAGTTCTAGAGGCAAGCTCCTGTTCCCTATTCCCTATTCCCTGTGCATCATCTCATCACCACCTGCGATGTTTCCCTTCTGTGTCCCTCTCTGTCCTGCTCTCTTGCTTGTTCTTGGCTGTCCCAAGAAGGTGAGTGAGAAAGCGGTGTTCACATCTCTGACCACTTAGCGAATAGCAGGCACACTGAAACAGCACTGATCCTTACACAGAGAATAAGGTCCAGCACTGAGAAAGAGAGCAGAGTGTGAGAGAAAAGTGTATAGAAAAGATCCTGAATGAAGAGAAGGAGATCAAGAAGGCGCAAGGTGAAAGTTCAAACAAACAGGGACAGTGGGGAAGATAAGTAGTGAGTGAATAGAACTGAATTAGGTTAATGACAAGGGCTGAAAGAGAACAGGAGACCAAAAGATGTGAAAAGGATCAGCAAAGTGGTTGGAGGGGACACACTGTGTAAGTGAGAATGAGGAAGGGAGAAAGAGTGTGCAAGAGTGTGTGTGTGTGTATGTGTGTGTGTGTGTGTGTGAGAGAGAGAGAGAGAGAGAGAGACTTAGATACAGTGCCAAAAAGAAAGTGTATAAGACTGAAGAGAATAAAGAGAGAAAGCGACAGGAGAAGGGGCACCGAGTTCACATTCTGAGACTGGACTGATGTTACACTGGGGCGGATGAGAGGGTGACTGGGTTCCGCACTCCTCACTTGATAGGAAAGTGTGAATGACACCAGTCGGCATCCACTTTTAAAGTGGGGATCGAGTAATCCAAGTGGACTGAGCTCAATTGTGGGGTCTTGTTTTGTGTGGGTGGGTGGGTGTGTGTGCCCTACTAGCATCATAAAGTTTCAGGTGCTTGTATGTCTGTCTGAGCTATAGCATGGACAAAAGCAAACTGTGAAGTGAAACTGCAACTGATACTAACACACAGCGATGTCCTAAATGTTTTCCACTCCACCTGCTCATGTTTAACTAAAGAGTTCAAATGCAATCTCATGTCATCTTTGTTGAAACAAAAATGTGAACCCAGTGCAAATGTTAGTGTATTTTGTTTCTGATAAGGTTAAGGTTATTGTTGAGTGTGTGTACAGGAAGGGAAAGGTTGCACTGGTGTGTGTGTTACCTGGCCCTGCTGTGGCTGGGCAATGATGATTTGGCCTGGTTGGAGGGTGGTGGCGGTGGCGGGTGCAGCCACCTGCTGGCCTTGCTGCTGCCCTTGCACCTGTACAGCGCCGGGCTGCTGCGCCAGAGTGAAGTAGTACTGCACTGGCTCTGTCGAGGCAACCGACTGACGCACCTCCTCCTACATACACACACACACGCATACATAGGATGAAGCCTATCACTAGGTTACATCTCCATAAATTATTTTAACACTGTAATACTAGAGGCTGACCTCAAATAAATAACTAATAGGAAAAGGGCTAGGTAGAGTAATGCGAGATTTCATGCTGTGAGCTGACAGGAGCTGCACTAGGCTTGTGTGATATGACGATATACTGTAACTGTTCCTACATCAACTGCCATGATATCCAGTGACGCCGTCTCCGATTAAATTATTTAACTTTAAATTGAACTAAAAAAGTATTATGGAATTATCGTTACACGCAAAAACACACGGTAACAAATTAATTTAATTGATTTTCCCCCTCAATTTTGGATATACTACTAGCTTTTTAATGACATTCAAATGTGCAGCAATGTCAGTGTGAACGTCATCACTTGTGGAAAAAACTATGACATCACTAACTATCAAGCGAGGTCACTGGGATCACGCTTGTGTGGAAATGTCACTGATAGTAGGAGGAATCCACTAGCTGTAGTGAATTTTTTTCCCCTCAGAGAAAAACGTAAGCGCATACCTGCGTGTTTGTGTTTATGTGCCACCAGAACTACATCAAAAAGACCCTTTAAATGTTAAATCTGCTTAAATCTAAAAAAAGGTGATAAATGAAAATGCTCAGTGTTGTCTTGTTAAAAAACTCTTTGGGCTAAGAATAGTCAGTTTTAGTTTTTATCGAGCATTACTTTGGAGTCAATATTCTAGATTCAAGATGTGTTAGACTATTAAAGTTACATAAAGGTTATATATATAAACGTTATAAAGGTACATAAGTTTATATTTAATATAATCTCCCACTTTTCCACACTGTTGTCTTATGACTTACATCGTAGAATGTCTTTATCAATGATTCGCTGCTAAAAACCACTGTGCTCTCCCAGACTCTGAAACCAGCTGCTGAAACTCAGAGCCACTCAATGGATTTATGCTCATTTTGTTATCTAATTTTTTAGCTCTTGCAGGAAATTAAATTATTAAATAAATCACGAAAAGGAAAATCACTATCACTATCACATTATCGCATAATGCAACCAAACATACAAAAGAAATGACATTACTGATCATGCAAACCAAAAAATAATGTTACATTTTTTAAAAAGGTGCCAGTTTTTTAATGAGAAAATGAAGAACAGTTTGTGAGAAAGAGCGTAAACACCCCTCTCCCAGCTTTGTAATGTCACAGCTGAGAGTGTAGGATGTTTACACACCTGCTCACACACAAACATGACAGCAGCACCAGGACCCGTCTGATAACATCAGCCATGCTAATCAGAGCTACAATAGCAAGCTGTGGCCTGCGAGTGCTGCCTTAGTGCTGCTGTAGAGGAGAAGTCTCCTGGAGAAACACCTCAAGGGGCTGAGACACTGTTAAAGCAGGGTGTGGTTGTGATCCGGACACCAGTGTGGCGATTTAGTGTTTATGGCGGTGATGGCGTGGACGTTCAGTGGAAGCAGGACGCTGCAAACATCCGACTGAAAGCCTTCACTGGCCTTACCCCAGCTTCCAGTCAAGGATGTTTACAGCACCTCCAAGCCCCCAGCAGTGGTGTTGCATAGAGCTCCTCTTCCTCACGATCACACAGGTAGTCACTCGCTTTCTCTGAGGATTTGACTTCTTCAACTTCAATAATAAATGTTTTTTCTGGATTCCCACCTGTCGTTTGGGTGGCTTTAGGTCATCTCTTGGGACAATGTCAATGAGGAAGTCAAACTGGTCAAACTTGGTGATTGCCATGGCTATGTCGTTCCTCTGATAAAGGAAAAAAATTGGGAAAAAAACAGAGTGAAATAAATACATTTTTAAAACACATTCAATCAATTAAGGTAGCGTTGTAATTTGTGACAAAGGATAGTATCATGTACTAGCTCTAAATGAGAAATGATCATGAGTCAAAAAAGAGTATAACCAAAGTCGGATTGGCGACATGATCATATAATATTATTAATTATATCAATACACGTTTCGGAGATATCGGAGGTATTACGCATGTTATAACACCGATTAACTACATGGTTAAACAATGTAGCAATGAGCTGATTGGACCTTAAAGTATATTTTTGCACCGAATGTTCCATTTCCCCTGTTTTTCAATGTTAATTTATTTTTTTAAAAATTAAACAAAAATATAACTGAAACTAGTTTGTTTATATATATATATAAATATATAGTACAGTAATGATTATTTTACGATGTCCCTGTATAAAGTCCATCTGGACCATGTCACACTGATCATTATTAGTCTTCGGAAAAGTCGAAGTTCCGAGTAACAGACCACCCCCACTACTTATCCATATGGTACTTTCCACAGGATACTGGCTCCGAGACCACCTCCTCTTTGTCACCCCTCACATCAGCCGCTATTTTTAGCCTTGTGATTAATATTTGGTGGCTAAGGGTCATATCCTCACAGTTGTTCTAGTGATGAGCGTTGTCAGGGTGACCCTGATTGACGCGAGGCCTTCACAAAGGCCAGTGCTGCAAACACGCCGCCTTAGCAACAGGAGTCAACACATGACAAAATTTACATACACAGTGATGGTGTGCCTGATGCTACAGCTTCTGCCACACGCAAAATTCTAGCAGCCCTTGTGCAAAAGGGTATCAATCCATCAAAGATATACAGTAGTTATCTTTCTAGATCGATATATTTTGAATATATATAAATGTGCAGAGAATAGTAGATTGACAAAGTTACCAATCTATTTTTTTGTGTCCCGAAAATCCATCTTGTTGAGAAACCTTGCTGTTTTTAAGCTTATTTTTAAGTGTTAGAACTGAGCAGCCACGGGTCAAACGGGACTCACGGCTAGTGCTCCTTCCTAAACAGCATATTTACAGAAGGTTTGTGTAACAGGTCTGACTATCTCATATACAGTTAACAGTACGGGTATGGGAAGCAAGAGATTTTTCCATTCACAACTCAGGGCCAGTGTTAAAACTGGTAATATGACGATAGAGCCCTGACTTAGCAATAAACCAAATCCAATAGGTGAAGGTAGGATCAGAGAAGAGAGGATAAAGGTCAGAAGCTCACCTGTAGCGTGCGCCGTTTGTTGTCTTCGGTGTGAATCCAGGCTCTCAGAGTGAGCTCTGTGATGAAGATCTGAGCTGCTTTGGCAAACAGCACTGGAGCCTCAGCACTAATCATCTACAGTGAGTTGGCATGGAGAGGGTTAAATGGCGAGCAGGCACAGACACACATACACAAATTCTCATGGTCAGAGGAAAGGGGCAGAGAACTTTTTACACACACACACACACACACACACACACACACACACACACACACACACAAATAAGGCTGAACCACAGTGTGTCCCAAGGTCTTTTCTCATGTCAGTGACGCTGAGCTCTTAATTGCCTTGGCTTTCTGTTCCAGTTTAACCTTCTTCCCACTCTAAGCTCTAGTTTATTTTAAGCGTGTGAACACCACTCTAACCGAATGCATGCTTCCCACACAGGTCTAGCTTTAACTACGGTGTACTGCTCATGCCACAACTACGCACTCGACTGTGCAACAGGACAGGTCAAATGAGACAAGATGGCTGACAGACTTAAGTAGAGATGAAAGAATGGAAATGAATGAAAGATCTTTCTCAGTGTGTCCAACATTCTTACTCCAGGGGAACAGTGGAAGGCCGGGTATGAGAGGGACATGGCTTAGGTGAGTGAATGTGACAGAACAGTGCAAGCCTGATCACTGATCCTGTCACTCTTACCTTCACATCCTCATCCAGCTTCATGATTTTCTTGATGCGAGCAAGTGGAAGCTCCTGCACGCGAAAATCCTTCTGAAACAGAGCGGATGTGTGTCACAGCAGAATCATTTCCATTTAAGCCTATTCGACAGATATCAAAGTAAATATCCACAGATATGCACTCATGGATACTGATTTACACACTGAGGCAAACATGTGGAATAAACAACAACTATGTCTAAAAAAATGTCACTTTCCACCTGAGCGCAAGGAGCCAGGCATCTATTATCAGAAATCTATGTGGATTTTGAATAAGACGACTGTAAACGAGGTGTATTCAGTTAGGAAAAGCTGTATGTTGTCATTGCTTGAATTAACTTTCATTTTATTGTTTAACTGCCTCCACTAAACAGTGTAATATAAAATCATTATTGCATTTTGTTCACTTTGTTTATTCACTGTCAACTTATATAACCGTGTAGTCTGTTCTTAATTACGCCTACTCGGGTAGCAAAAGCTTCACATTCATTCCACTGAATTGTGACTGTTTTATTATATTTTTTTTGGAAATGCTTAGATTATTAAAGCTTCCATAATGTAGTAAAGTACCCAGTTATTATGTGATTACATGTAACGTAATAAGAATGTAAATTATGTGACGTAAGATTATAGCAATTTTGTCTTATTTCATATTTTTTTCTATTGTACAATCACAAGCCAGACAATCATTAGTATGTCTGAAGTACAAATAAGCAGCCATACCTCCAGTTCTTGTCTGATGGCATACCATTTTACTGTTCACATTTATAAACCAACATTCACTATTCACTATTAATGCTTAGAAGTGTTTTACACCTACAATAATCACATCATTTTTTATTTCACTTGGAAAAATTGTGACTAACAATCTCTGCCTGTTCTGTCCCTTTCAAGCTTCTATTATCACAACCTGCTTCTATATACAGTGAGCGAGTCTTGAACGTACTCATGTTTTCACCCATTGATTTAAAGAGGTCATAAAGCTGTATGCGAGCATCATACCACAGTGAGGTTCCTGATCTCTTCCATGACCCTGGGCCAGAAGGACTGCAGGTTCTGCTGGGCATCTGTTCCCGCTGCTCCAAAGGAGTCTCCTGACATCTTCAGATCTGCTATAAACACACGGAAGGCAGAGAAATCAAACTTTAATGCCTCGGAAAGTGAGTGTCCATTTCAAATAAGACTAAAAAGAAAGCACAGACTATAAGCGCTTTTATTTTTGAAATAAAATTCATTTGAAAATCAAGTAGTTTATCAACTGAAAGGTCTTGCATGTTTACTCATTGTACCATTCAGCTGAATGTGAAGAGAAATTCATATAGCAGCAGTGTACAGGAGAGAAGCAACAGGGCTCCAAACTTCTTGTGCAACCTGGAGTTAGGAAGCCACTTATGAATCCCATACAGTCTACAGTGTTTCTGAGGCTCGGAGCAAATGTGGGACACTGGCTAGGCAGCTTTGTGTGTATCCCAAGAAATCACCCATATACACACTGACACGCCCAATTACGAAATGAGTGGGCCTGGGCTATCAGGCCTGGTGCTTAGAGAGTGAAGCTGGCAGGTTACTATGGCATGAGAGGAATTCTGCTAAGAAGTCCAGCCAACCTGCCTGAGCTTGTGCTCCTGGGAAACTCAGCGCTGCTCACACTTTTTCCTTTTAACCACTCTGGCATAAAAAAGAAAGCCAAAAATAGCTGGGTGGGGTGCCACTGGCGCATGAGTGAGAGTAAAGACAACAAGGCCTTGTGCAATACAACTATAATCCAAGAGCAAGACAAAGTACTCAGGGCTTAGACAGAGGAGCAATCAGACTTCTGTGTGGCATCACTATGTGGGTCAAATGCAGCCGGACACCATTGCATACATTACTACACACAGGAGGATAAGCAGAAACGCAGGCTTTCAACAGAGACCAATAACTGTGTACTTGCACACAGGATCTATTGCTTTTAAAATGAGAATACAGATCAATAGCATTAGAGCAGAAACAATGCCAATAAATAAATCATGCTTATTGATTAGACCTGGCTGCTTGAAATATGGCTCCTGGCTCCTTTTAGAGTAGAAAGTGTGATAAAAGAAACTAGAACACTGCAGTAATGCTGAAGACAGACAATTGGGTTTGAAGTACCATTCAGTATCAATTTAAATAAAAACAAATTGCCTTGGTCAGAATTGCACTGCTGTTTGCATTCGATTCGTTTGCTGAGGTTAATTTAAGAAACAATAAAAACAGCATCTGGCTCTGGTCTTGTGACAGTTCCTCCATCTCTGAATGTGGATGGCTGATTCTCAGTGGTGGCCAGCGATAAGAAATAATAATTAGACGATTCGCTTAACACTGTTTAAATAGCTAGCAAGCTAATTACCACTGAGTAACAGCAGGACTACTGTCAAAGGCCCAAGAAATGAGGAGGCAAATTAAAACAGCAAATCCTCCATTCAAGGACCGATGCATCAGCACAGCCAGGCTGGCTGTTTTAACTTGCAGCCATGTCAACCTTTTTATTCTGAAACATGGCATGATGAATGACCCACCAACAATAGGATATGTTGTTCTATGGTCCACCATAAACCAAGTGAATGCTGAATCATATTCAACACATCATAAAAATGTACTGTGCACAGACCAGGTCTCAGAAGTCAGCAGGGGCTAATATATAGAACTCTGGACTTGCGTTCTCCCCTGGATACACAAATAAGCAAGCTGTCTGCATTTTTTCGTGCTCACAAGCGTTGATTGCTCTTGCCCTTCAGCAAGCAGGGCAGAGGTGCTGGTGTTGGATTTCTCCTGACCTGTGCGCTTGCCTCACTGGCAGCTCTTCTGCCTCTCGGAAAGTCGATGCTGCCTGCACGAGCTGAATCAGCAGGATCTCTTCTGCTAGCCCCGGCCTGCTCCATGCAGGTGGCCCGCAGCGCTCACCAGTACCTCAGCAAAGGTGTGCGCCTCCATTTCACACCTCCCAGAGCTGCGAGGGTTGAAATGGTGGCCTGAAATACGCTGCAGTTAATTAGCTCCATTATAATGGCTGCTGCTTCGAGTGTTACGCAGGAGGACATACAGAGCACGGCTCTTTTTTTGCATCACACGTTTGATGTTTGATGAAGCGGGACATGGGGAGACACAACGCCAAGCCTCTTGAGAGCCACGAGAAAAGCATGTGCCCACTGTACTGACTCAAACACAATGGGAATCTCTGCTCTCAGCCAAATTACTGCACTTTCCAAGTTTCAAATGATGGACTGCACAAATACTGGTGCACGCTTAACACAATAATGTGACCACACAGAAGGATTTTCCGTTCGGGAATGTTTAATTAGACTACTGAATACTAAATCAGAGACGTGTGGAAAAATTGAAGATGAAACTAAAGACACCAGACATGCTAACAACTACAGTCAGGCAAAAGACCGTTAACTGCTGTTAATTAATTAATGAATTACTTAAAATGTACATTCTTCAAATTCTACTCTTTAAAAGGGGCAGGCTAGGAGTTATTTTATGCAGAGAGAGTGTTTGCCCCAATTGTTTTCCATCTTTTAGACAAGAACCAGTCACTGATTTACACTGCAACTCCTGTTGTTATGTCTAAAGTCCAAGACTAATGTCAACAGCACCTTATTAAAACAACCTCAGCTTTACAAATGTACCACAGGATTGATCCTTCACGAAGACCCACCCCATAGTTACTGCTGCTGTGTCTGACACGCTTCTCAATCTCACAAGCCACGTTGAATTTTTACTGACACAGGTAAAGATTTACCACAAGAAATTTCTGGGGCAATACATTCAACTGTTCAGCCTGCTCTCCTCTATCCCACAGCAGCTACAGGGAGGTGAAGGCGAATGCGTTCTTCCTTCGAGACACGTGAAGCCAAAGCCAACCGTATCTTTTCAAACTGTCGTTCATGCTGCATTACGCAGCACACTCAGAGGAAGGAGCTAACCGCCCTCTTCTGCACCCACCACCTCACAGGTGCCCATGACTGGGGGAGAGAGAGTATCCCATCCCTCCCACCCAGAAACCATGACCAGTTTTGCTTCCTTGGATCCCGGCCACGGATGCGAACATGCCTTTTGAAGGCTTAATAACTTTTCAGTCTTTCAGCAGCATGTAACCAGAAAAGGAAATAAAAGCTGAAGCTAGTTAAAAAGTCAGCGACCCCATCAACAAGTGATTCATCTACTCAAAAGCTTCATAGCAATCTATTTCTTACATTAGCTCATAGTTTAGCTATGTTTCATCTTAAAAAGCAAAGCTTTGACAATGACAAGGAACGACCTTATGCAGGCTAGCTAGCTGACAGCCATGAAGTGCACATAGATCTTCTCACATATTGTTTAATCCAGATCCTACACTGTTAACCCTCCCCCCGCCTCCAAACATCTGGGATACGACGGTTTGTCCAAGGTGCCCTTGCCTAGTTACAGTCGCTAAGCTATGATTGGCCAATTCCTGTTTAGAGGAGGGGAACAGTCACTCACTTAAAACAACGCATTTGATCAATCACAAATAATTTTGAACTAAAACAGGCTTTTTTTTTATTTTTTTAAATGAGTGAGGGGGAGGATTTTGCTACCAGTGATCTCTAGATCATGTTATCATTCCATGTTTTTCTCCTCCCTGCCCTCATTCCTTGAAAATGGAGCGCTGATGAGAGCAGATATGAACGAGTAACACAACCTTATCTGACATCTAAGTGCTAAAGGCATGGGGAGGGGGACTGGCACTGAAAAATGGGTGCAGAACAATTTGGCACAAAAGGACTGTGTGTGTGTTTAGAAAAGCATGTCTTGCAACTGAATTTGCGAAAACTGAAAGGCGCACTTTACACACGGATTGTACTATTTATGAATAACAAGGCATGGTAATGAGATTCTCTCTCAAGCGTTCCAAAATGTCCTTGACTAGGCAAACTGCTAGATGTGAAAACTTGCATCTCAAAATAAACAGGGGTTGAATTTCAATGTTACAGATCCAAGCAGATGCCTTTTCTCACAATTTGATTTGGAGCAAATAAAAGTCCTGATGATACTAAAAGGTCATCTCAAGGGTACTAAACACACTAGTCTAGAGATATTTAGGACTCATTAACTACTGTGACATTCTCACACAGAGGACAGTTGGGAAAAGCTGTCGCGGTTACTGGTTAATCATCTACCCCGACAAAACAAAGAGGCAACCAACATGCTGCAATGAATTACAAATTAACCAACTAATAACCTTCTGCTTGTTTTGATGGCTAAAGACAGGGGTGACAGGACAACACCAGACACAGCTGCATTATATGACCTATGAGTAATCATAGTGCATCTATAGCTCAGTCATGCTAAACATGTCCTTGTTTCAGCCTCATACCAACTCCAGGAAATGGTTACTGATCTCTCAAGGTCATTGAATAGAGGAGAGAGGGAGGGAAAATGAGTAAGGTAGGGAGGGACAAAAAAAATGAGGGAGATACAGTAGCAGAGAAGAAAGCAAGAGGGGAACAGAGGACTCCTGCTGTAGCTCTTGTTGACCCTGTGTTAAACCCGAGGAGCCGATTTGCGTGCCGGTGTCTCCAGAGAGCAAGCTGATGCTGAAAGAGCCCCTCTTGTGTGATGGTCTGTGAGGCATGCACTGTCCTCTCAGTCTCACGCTCTCCCTGCTGACTGAGTGACTGTGCGAGCCGCTCTCACATTCTTGTGACCTTCATACGCCAACAGGCCTCACTAGCACAGACGGGTACAGCAAGCTAATGCTAGCTCCAGAGCAAACAGAGTATACACCTGGTAGCTTCCTTTTCCAAATGAAAAAGAGCACTGTCCTGAGTTAAAAGTACCTGGGTCATCAGATAGACCGTGCAAAAGGTCACCTTTACATGCATCAGCAGGATTTGTGACGCCCTCCCATTCAACGCTTATGTTCTCAATCACTTTTTTTGGTTCCATATTGCCAATGGAGCAGTGAGAGGCTTAAATGATATTCAAATCTCATGCAAACAACAAATCGCAGTGGGATTTGGCAGTAACTTGGTGCTATTTTTAGTTCTCCCCCCTCCCTTCCATCAGGACACTACTATCCAAGGTACCAGTGGAAACTTTCAATTAGAGGCAGAACAGAAATCAGAATGGATCTCTGATTTGTTTAGCGTGCATTAAATGAAGGGAAAGTACCCCAGCGGAGATGTCGAAACACGAGAAGGAGAAGACAAGTAGCTTGAACCCATGAACCAACTCTAAATCTTATTGTGGGACCATCTCAAGTTTGTCCCCTAGACACTACCACCATATTTGCCCTCTGCTCTACATCACTGTCAGTAAAGTGTAAACAAGCCATGGAGGACTGGGCCTTGAAGGTGAAGCAGGACTTTTGTGCAGGACACATAATCACCATCTTCCCACCACTCAACACGCAAAAGGAACACAAGCGGCATTTCTACTGACTCCTTTAACAGGGTTGATGCAAACAATTCTGACATGATGACACTTGTAACAACAGGAGTACGGAAAAAAAAACAAAACTCACAAAACATTTCATCAACACACCAGCATTAAGGGGTTTTTAAAATGTATATTAATTATTAATGTTCTTTTATTATATATAAAAAAGAAAATCCAAAGAAGACAGCAGAGGGCAAAAGGAGGAGGAGAAACACTGTGGAGGACAGAGAACAGAGAACAGAGGAAGCATCCCATTTCAGATGGACAGAGAGACAGAGTGAGAGTAACAGAGAAAACAAACACCAAACACAGGTTGGTTTGTGGGACTGGTGCCCAAACGCAGATGTCACACTTACCTCGTGCCCTTCATAGTGCACTGCAGACTGGAGGAGGATCCGAGTCTCTTTCAGAGGTGGACAGAGAAACTCTCTAGTCCACAGGCTCTGTCCTGGGAGCAAACAAAGACTGTGTGTGGGGCAGGCAGTCGGCATTGCATGCCGATCCCAAAGCAGAAAGGAAAGCAACAACCCCCCTTTTCAAAACCCCCTCCGCTTTCACTACCCCATCAACTCCTACCCCCCCTTCCCTAAATACACAGCCCCCTTCCATTCCTTCTCTGACTGACTCCACTAAAGACACCGACAGCCTTCAGTCCGTCTGTGCCTGGCCACGCTTCTGCTTGTCTTTCAGTTGACCCCTGCTTCAATGTGAAGTCAGAGAGAAAACAACAGAGAAAGTGAGAGACGGGAGGAGAGAGACTGTAGATCAGTATAGCAAGTGCTGGACAAAAAATCTCCTGCCTGCTTTCCCTTTAACACTTGAAAGTAAGCAATCTAGCCTGCTACGTGATACTTATGGCCCGCCTCTCCTCCAGATCCCACCCTTTTCTTCTCTTCTCTTCAAATCCAATAGAGCCCGTTTTTGCTTCCACTGGCTCAGCTGACTGTCCTTAGGCTGTGTAATTCCACTCTCCGTCCACCCGCCCTCCCTATCCTCAGCCTTTTTCTGCTCCACCCCTTTTCACAGAGAGTCAACTTCCTGTTTTAAGTTACCTTGAGAAGTGGGGTAGGGGTCAGGGAAGGAAAAAAGGAACAGCGAGAAAACAACAGACAAAAGGACGGAGGGGAAAAAAAATGAACATGACGAGAGTGGAGGAGGGTCTCTGTCTGCTAGCTTCAGAACTCTTCTCTGCTGATCTCGTCTCCTGCTGGAGCTGGACGGAGCTGGAGGGAACAACTGGCTTCTCACCAACAACTGTGCCTTGCTTATTTACAATGTCAAACAAAATGTCTCTAGAGCCCACCCCTCTGACTAGCACACTGGCTGGCCGAACAGTGACGTAAATCACCCCGAAACCACCGATTGGCTCTGAGGCGTGTCAAAGCGGCTGCCGCATGCCGTCGCCGGATGATTTAAAGTGGAATGTCACACAGGGCAGATAAGCTGTCACACAGGCACGCAAGGACATCTGTGCACTAAAGCTCTACAGAATGTGCAATTCATTGATGCTGTTGAACATATCATGAAAATATAAATGCACAGTTTCACTAAATAATGAGAACACAGTTCTCAGACAAAAACAGTCCGGTTAGAGGTGACCTCAAGCCGCTCAGGCCAAATATGCTGACAAAATCAGGAATATGCAAACACATCTTCCTGAAATAGATACAAGACCATGATGACAATCAGCAAGAAAAGAAACCGTGCTAGTGTCTGTTCAATCTCTGCATTTATTTCAATCCTGTTATGCATGTAATATTAGAAAACATCTTGTATAACAAAGGTTATTTCAAGTGCAGTTTCCTATTGAAACTCAAGCAGCTCATTTCATGGAAAGCATGTTATTGATTTACACTGCACAATCCGTGGCTTCAAGTTAGCCTCACAAAAAAAGATCACAACACAAGATGTATTCTTCATGTGATAACATGACATAGTGCAGTAATTAGCATTTTATCTAAATTATGGCACTACAAAAAAAATTATAATGTTTTTAAAAAATTGACAAGATGACCAGAACAGATCTGAGCCATTTACAGAGAAGATGGAGGCGTTTTAAAGGATGCCTGAAATGGCGGAATGACCTCAAGGTTATCCCTGTCATTCCAGTAAATACCTGCTGTTCGGTGAGGAAGGACAGGAGTGGACGAATCACTAGCCTGGGACGAGCAGATCTGGTGGTCGGGCTATTAATTATTCCTAATAATCTGGTGGACAAGTAGGTTTAACAACCAGAGACTGTCATTTGGTGTGTGTGCTTAAACATAATGCTCTTCAGGGTGATGCAACACACCTCGATGCTGTAACTCTACCTCACGCTACTCGTTCCCGAATCCCAGCACCTGCGGATACAAACATCTTTCCTCAATCCGTGACAGCGCAGGTACAGTACGTATAAACACTAACAAAACCTAGCAAAATAAAGTCCAACGCAAGATGCTAGCCAGACTCTGGTAATATTTATTACGTGAAATGCGAGAACGGAATAACGGTATTTAACAGCTGACACACAGCCCAAAGACTTTGCCGACGATGCAAACACGATGTGCTACATTAGAACGTTGTTAGAAGAGGATGATGATCATATATGCATTCGCATCTCTTAGCTTGTATTACATTAGCTACCACTTTTTAGCCTAGACAGTTATGTTAACGGACAGCCAACACACGGCACTGGGCAGCACGCTGGAGCTTTTCCTGCCAGTTATCTGGCTAATTTATGATTTCTTCACTCCTGCGCTATAGCGAGGCAAAACGTCAATGTTTTTCTGTGTGGTAATAAGACACAGCAGACTGGTGAATCATTACACATCAATGGAGCGCAAGAGATTGCAACGCGTCTTCCTTTTGCTGAAACATGATTCTTAACTTTGAGTCTCATCACATTTAAATTCTGCCACTTAGAGCTGCTTTACACTTCTGCACTGAAGCGTATTTGCCAGATATTACGATAAACTGTGGTGCGTAAAGGCACGTTGACAGGTGGGCATGCAGTCTTCCACAATCATCACCAATGAAAACACGAGGAGAAAAGGTTTTATCAGGTAATACTGCATAATACACATGTCTTTAACCTGAGTGCGAACCTGGCGTCGCTCTGATGAGCATAAAGCATCCCATAAATTTGGTAGTAAGTCATGGTGTCAGTTGTTAGTGAATTATATGTTACAACAACGTGTAGAATTTCGGTTGCACCACAGACAATGTGTAAAGTGATTACAGATCAAAAATATGGTGCACGCAGTGATGTGTTTCATCGTCGCCAGCCAATCAGAGTCACAAGTTGATGTAATACAAGAAATACATGAAATATAACATATTTCCTTCATGCAAGGTCTGTCTGTCTAGAGTAAACGAACATAAAGCGGTGGCTTAAATGATCCATCACTTGGATTTACTTCATACTGGTATGCACTTGTTCTGCAGTTTAATAAACCATAGCAACAGAAATTAATTAACAGCTACAAACATGATGTGTGTGTCACCTCATGGAATGACATATTTATTAAAAATTAGTCATGATGTACTTTGTCAATAGTTACAATTCAATCGGTGACAACTGAAGAAAAGAGCTCTCGACACTAGTTAATATAAAACAGCTGATTTATACTTTATCCTCATGATCCTTCCTGTTTATATGTGCACTTTCAGACAGAGTTGAGCGAGGCGCCATGTCCGGTGATCATAGTCACGCAAAAACTTCCCATAAATTACAATGAAAGCGATATGCATTTATATTCTGTGTTTACGCAGTCGGAACAGAATCGTCGAGTAGTGTTACACCTACTAGCAGGCAGGTGTAAGGTTTAAATTATTAGTCTAAGGTTTATAAACTCAAATGTAGTGACAGTTCAGGTTTAGACTACGCTATCTTAGAGCTTAAAATAAATCTCTACCCTTATACACATTAAACATGTTTCTGGTGCTAATTTGTGAGCTGCTGCTGTAGTTTTGCTGTTCCTGTGAGAAGTTAGCGGTTGTCCGCTGCTCTGATGTCGCAGGACAACATTGCAAGTGCGGTTACAGTGGAATTGAATAGGAGAAACAGGAGTTTATGCAGAGATTCAGCTCAGCTAGTTCGAGATCTACAAGATGATAAGTGTGATGCTGTTGAATGCTGTAAAGGTTGAAGCTTTTTAACTTGATTTGTTTGAGTACAGATAAGGAGCAGAGAGAGCTAGAGAAACTAAAGGATGAACAGCATTGTGAGTAATATGGAAACTGTTAACCAAATTTAAAATGATGTACTTAAATTAGCACATTGTTATTCAAAAAAGAAAAAAAAAATCTTGTGTGTGTTTTTTCATACTATACTAACCCCCCTAGGGTGTTTAGACCGGTAGTACTCTCAGTCCCTGACCCAGTGAACCAGTATGAGGATGTATTTATTTATTTATAGAAAGCTCAAAGCTGGATAAGGGCTTCTGCCAAATGCCATAAATGTAAAAACAACTTTATTATATATAAATCCTGAATATCTGAACATCGTGTTTATGATAAACATTGATATACATGTTGTTCAGGGTGGATTTTTGCTTTAGGTTCTTCTGGTGTGACTGGCTGCTGACCTGAGAGAGAGACGAGCCGAGCTGTAGCTCCTCGCCATTCTGGGCACTAAATGCTTGCTCACATCGTGAATATGAGCATCCTATTAATTATGTATTTAATGCAACTGCACTGCTTGAGCAACAGAGGTCCCAATCTGCACAACCCACAGAGCTAAAATTTACAGAGAACACGCTGACCGATAGCAGTGGATCACAAGTGGCACGCACTATAGGCTATATGGTAACAAAACCATTTCATACTGGTTCGAAAGATCTCTTCAGTAGCTTTCAAACAGCACGAGCCCTGTGCTGCTGTGATCTACAGTGTGAGAGAGAGGTCACAGGAGCGAGCATTTTAGCCGTCTTTGGAGCTCTAGTTCCAGTTATTTCCAGTTTCAATTGATCATTTTCCCCTGTCATTAATGCTATAGCTGTGTTTGTTGTTATTCTGTATGGTAGCATACAAAATAATACTATATATGTGACTATATAAATGCTGAATTAAGGTTTACTTTATACCACTGCATTGTTGAATACCCGATCCTGATTGCTTAGAAAATTTTGATCACATTTTAAACAACAGCTTTTGCAGTAGTTCCAGCTTAAAGGTTTATATTAATGCACCCATTATAATGTGTTCGTTCTACAGTAACATACACAGGGACTTGTGCTGTATACACTCCACATACACAGCTTTTACGAAACTTGTGTAATTGGAGACATTTCTCCTGCATTTCTGAGAGAAGTCTCCAGGTCTCCATGTCCAAGTTTTCCAACACAGTAAAGTCTTCAGGCCAGAGAATTCCCAGCAACATAACAAGCTAAAATTTGTCTTATTAACTTTAAGAGAGAGAAAAAAGAGGCTGGTGAGGGTGAAAAAATAGGCTGTTTATAGCGGTTTACAACGCAAGTGCTAACAGGAGCCAACTTGTTTTATGGGCATTAAACATGAAACATAATTATTAATGAATAAAATGTAAGATGTGCTATCCTTTAATTAATACAAAACTGTAATTGTCAGCAAAATGCTGTGGTGCAAGAAGAATAAAGCACTGTAAAAATGTTGCTATATATGCTATTATTGGAGATGATGCTAATCACATCGCTGATGCTAATCACATCGCCCATCATAGTTGATTATTTTCCTATAACAGCATACACCATTGTGTTTTATTTTAACTTGCTATACTCTTCAAAGACAACTTTTAAAGTGCAGGGAAGTGCTTTAATAAGTCACAAACTATGTGGACTCATTAGCTCATCACAGTTACTCTTATACCTGCATCCGTTTAACCCCAACAGGAGCGTCCCACCATGACGAGTCCTACAATACACAACTACACTGCAACGTAAACAAATCAGCAAATATCCTTTTTCACTTCAAATATTAAGTGACTGTTTTACCAGTTACATTAAAATAAAATGACATTCAGCTCGGCCAACATGGCCCTGAACACATTTCCTCCATGGAGAAAGAGAAATGTCACTTCCTGTGTTACAGCAACACCTACTGATTTCAGATACCGCATCTTAAATGCTGTAATGTGAGGTTTCACTCTGACTCGCCAACATTTTACTGTAAGAAAGAAAACGTACACACCTTGTCATATAACAAATTACAAATATTATAAAAAAAGAAAATCACGCTGGATATAGCCTAATGTTTGGTAGGCTTTTGCGAAGGCTTCAGAAAAGCTTATTAAATTAAATAATCAGATTATTTCCACTTCAGCTGTTTGGTCATGTCTGTTTCTTCCATTTCTGAATGGTGTTTTTTTTTTGGTACTGGTATCCTTAAACACTGAACTCTTTTATACACTACTCTAGCTTAAAAAAAGTCCTAATTTTACATTTTAGGTCTTGTGATCGCTCCTTTTATGCTTGATTGCTCATAGCAAACTGTTTCCAGCCTTTTGGCAATTTTCATGCTTTAAATAAGACTTAAGAAAGACTTGAAGAAGAATTGACTATATTCACATTTCGAACACTCCATAATGAGGCACATTCACATATAATAACTAGATCTCTTTAATAGCCAGGGACCATTTTAACTGTAAAATAAATCCCACACAAACTCAGAACAAACTGATTTCATGAATATAATCTATTTACAAATGTACAATAATAGGACTGTTTAAACCTTAGCACTAAATTTACTGAACACAAGCACACACACACACACTCAAAGACTGGCTATTCTTTGTGAGGTAAATAAATACTGGCACTAATAATAATATATGGGTTGTATTTCATGGGGTCAAGTCTGTAGTCCACACTTGCATAGCGTTAGCCGGCTATAAAGCTAACTATGAAGGTAAAGTGGACTAAAAATCCTGGAGTTTAACCTGCCCGCTGGCATTTATCCTCCTTTAACATGTCTTATGTTGTTGTTATTCAATAGTTTGTGGTTTTATTGCGAGCTGAGAACATGAGAAAGAGGGAATTTTACAGTTATTGGTAAAACTGTGCAGCTCTTCTCTGTGAAATGCAGCTTGTTTACTCGACTACAGTTAGCTAAACAAACCTGCTTGTACCTACAGTAAACAAATTCAGACAGCAGGTGATTTCTCAGGAACTGTAACACGAAAAAGAGAGTGTAAACTTGTGCAATGACAGTCGTGGAAACAGGGGAACTGGCGCGAAAGGACACCAGGTTGAAACTTTGGAGACAATGCTCGGTATTATGAGCAGGCCGCAAACATACTGTATATCGTGTTCATTACCAGCAAACCAACACGGGACTCGCTCAAGCAGCTAGTCCTATGCACAACTTTCCTAAATGTTTGTAAAGCGGTGAAACGCATACTAACCAATAAAGACTACGTTCGGAGCTGTCCTTCAGACCAATCAAACCTCGGACTAGATTCCACCAATCAAGGTTTCTAAGGGCTCCGATAGTTGAGAAACTAACGCCATTTCGGCTCAACACGAACCACCGCGTGAACGTAACGCCATGGATAGGAAGAACCAAAATGGCGGACCATGTTTCACAGTTTCTAGACACTTCCACTCCTTTCCACTAGCCACCAATAAGCGCCTCAGAGAGCGAAGAGGGAAATGGCGCCTATGTTCATCCTCCAAAACAATCGTCCATTGGATGAGAACGTTCATTGGCCGAGGACTCCCGCATGACCTTAAGCTAAACTCTACACACGAAACCAAGAGACTGCAAGCACGTCAGCGTATTTCAATTCTGTACTTACTTTTCGTGACGAATTCGTAGAGTAGTCCGGTTCGGCGTTATTTTTTTTTATTAATTCGGTGCTCTTACAGGAGCCAAGATGGCCGCCGCTTTGACAACTGGTTCAGAAACCGGAAGTTGTGTTACGTGTTCTGTGACGTCGAGCACTATATTGAAACCTCTGATGCTAGTGCTAGTTGAGGCTTCAGCTGAGGAGCCACATTTCAACAGCATTATTTACTTCTAATTCAACTGCGTCCGTTCAGTTTAAACACAATAAAACTAACTGTTTCTTTACCCAGTTGATAGTTTGCTTGTGTAAAAGCAGGGCATAAAGCTTTTAAGTTTTGCTTTAAAGGAAAAGCCCACCTAGAAACACATCAGATGTGTTTATATTGAAATATTTGTGATGTGCGTAACTATCCTGGTGCTAATTTGCAAGCTGGTGCTGTATTTTCATTATTCCTGTAAGAAGTTAGAGGTTGTGTGCTGCTCTGACGTCACAGGGGGGTCCGACGCTAGCTCAGGTTCATTGGCATTTCATAGGAGAAAAATGTTAGCTCATAAAAAAAGACTAAGAGCTTATTTTCTTGCTTATTATTTACCAGTGGCACTCTATTTCATATTCATGAGAAATCCAGTGTATGAGTTTGCATTGCAGACCACCAACATTGGACTCAAAGATCCAGAATGCACTGCTGAATATGACGCAGTTATGCAAAGTTAAGGAAAAGACTCAGCTCAGCTAGTTAGTGATCTATGAGATGGCAAGCACAATGGCCTTGACGGTGGTATTAGCATGAAATCTGTTTGTAAAACTTATTTGCTTGAGCAGAGTGTACAGATGAGGTGAGAGAGCTGGACAAGCTAAATGACTAAAGTGCTGCTGCATCGTTTTCTTGGGGTAGAGATGAAGCAAGCCAATCCCATTGGTACCACTATAAGTCAAATGGAAGAAGTTTACACTAAAAAGTCAACTCAGAATTTCATTGGATGCCACTGAAGATCACATGTTAATAATACAGATTAATATGCCTTTTGTTCAGAGTGGATTTGTCCTTTAAGATCATGGCCTATAAATTAGAGCCTATAAACCACAAATTAGAGCAGAAAGCATTTCAGTTAGGTCTCTTCTGATTAAGACATTAAAATAACAGTAAAAATGACTCGTGCTTTACTAGTTGACGCCAAAATATTTTTTCCTAGTGGTAGGAACACCCCTACAACAGGCCATACAGTTTCCTTTACTCTTAACACTCCCTCATTACACATTTGCTGCAAAGAGGAATGTAAGTAGGTGAAACCTTTTTTGTATGAATTATAGCCAGTTAGCTGTAAATGGAACTGTGTTATAACTTCACCACCCCAGTCATTTTTTTGTGTAGAAAGTAGTCTGAATATATACAGTACATCAGATAGCATTAGCTGTTTAACTTCTCTTGCTAGACACTGGCATGGACACCCTTTCATCTGTAGCTAAGCTAATTTTATTCTCCTTTTGTTCTACTTTTTTAGAATTAGGTAGGCTAGGTTAGAATTAGCTAACTAGAATTTATTCATTCATTCATCTCCAGTAAGTGCATCATCCTGTACTGCAGTGGATCCAGAGCCTCTCCCAAGAACACTGAGTGTGAGGCAGGATTACATGCTTAATGGGACACCAGGGGATAATGTGGTTATATATTTTTTTTTACATATTCACTCCTAGGTGTCAAAAAGACTGTATTGTCCCTAAAGCAGCAACCAGACATAGTTTCTAAGTTAAGATCATTTTTTAATTTGTAGCAAATAGTATCCAAACCACAGTGTCATGTGATCATTAAGTACCTGTTGTGTGCTGAATTTTCTTTAGTATTTTTATTGCATGCTTACAGTAGAACCAATTAGGAGCTGGTATGATTTGCAACAAACCCCAGTGTGATTTAAAACAACAAGGTTTTCTCTACTAGCGTACATTTTATCTAATAATAAGTGACCTATCATGGTGAGATGTCCAGACTGGTGCGTGTTCTTGCATGAAGCTATCAGCATCCAACAGCATCTATGTCTAGGTGATTTCTTGCTTTACAACTGTGCTCGAAATACATGTGGTTGAGTCTATTTGATCAGAAGTCTGTGATGATGTTGGAAACAGCACAACCATGGAGGTCCAAGACAAAGGAAGGTATGATAAGAGCTTTAAGGGTAAGTATGATAAGAGATTCTTTTTAGCAACAGTATCAGTACAAAGTTAAAGAAAGAAACACTGGACACCACATGTCTTGGCTAATCAACTATATTGAGGTATGGGGGAAATTGTGTAAATATCATTTTTAGCCAAACAATTTCTTTAAAGTTAGCTAGCTAACCAGTAAATCCATTCCGGAACAAGCCCCTGGTTGCCTGTGCCAGAAGATGGACTTGGCAGCATACAAACATTTCAACAAGACACTCAGCCCAAATATATATTTTTTTTTAAAAAAAAAGAGAATGGAACACCTTTTTTGTAGATTTACTAACTAGTTCTCACCCTTCAGAAGAACCCATAAGTGAAGAAAAAAAATGGTTTATTACCACAATTTTGTACACCCATAAGTACTACATAAACTACATAAAACAAACACACACACAAATGGTGTCATCTTATCTTAAAAAGCTTTTCTAGGGTTAAACTAACAAATACAAACATCACTGAATGACTAAAGAATTACTGCGCTTTATTTCTGAACACACTGATTCGAAAGGTGCATTTAATTTGTTTTGCGTGCCACCAGTTCCAGAAGTGTGGATGCAAGCTTATCAAGAGTGGAGGAGCCTGTTTCCAAAGGTGGAGATGATGATGGCTCAAACGGGTCATAGAGATCTCCACCAGAACGATAGTCATGCTGATAATGATGCTCCTCAACATAGACCCTTTCCTCCTCTCTTAGAGATCTGGAATTCCAAGCACTCTCTGAGAAAAAAGAAGAAGTTTTAAGTTAAAATTAAAAGTATGGTGCCATTTGAACTTTTTTTCAGGTTGCTTTCACATGTGTAGCTTTTAGTCCATTTGGATTGAACCCTGCAGTGCTTGCTTCTTTGATGGGGTTCATTTGTGCATCTTACTCAGGACCAAAATGAAGGTCTGAGTGAGGTGGTCTTGGTCTGGTTCCAAGTGAACACGGGTACAGTTCCACTGCAGTAAGTGCTTCAACCCAGAATCAACCAAACTGCAGGAAGTGAACTACACATGCAGTGCATTTTGGGTTTTGGATAGGTTTTTTGGTGGATACATGCTGCTAAACTGAGCTGCAAGGCACAAGCTGAACCTAAGCACAGAGCACTGGAGCTGCAGAAATGCTGGAGATTTGAACCAACAAATAAAGAGAGAAAATAAAAGCTGGATTGACACACACAATGTTTTGAACTAGTTATTCATATAATTATCCAGTAATTTCATTACGAGCCATGTCAGATCAATCCGAACAGCAAGCAAGCCAAAAGTATCAATTTGACCTAATAGGTCTGAAAGCACCCTTACTTTTCCCCCAGGAACCAAACCAGCGATATTTCTGCTATAAGAACAATAAACAACATCAATAAGACAAAGAACTGCCTAGCATCAGTTTACCTCGGTAACCTCTTCGGTCATCTGGGTGGCGAGCCATGCGTTCTTCAGATCGGCCAGCTGAGCCTTCTCTATAAGGATCCCACTGATATTCAGGCTCTTCAGGACCTCTGTTTTGCCTCATGCTTTTTGGATCTTCAACATGCCTTGTATGTAAATATTCCCTGGGGCCCAGCAACTCACGATCGTATCTTGCAGACTCCTGAAAGCTTTGGACATCTAAACGTCTCGACTCCGGCATATCTCTCCGCTGCTCCATTTTGTTACCACCATGATAGCTGTCTGTGAAATCTATCGAAGTCTGTGAAACCTGGCTCTTTTTCAAGGGAAATGAAAAGAAGAATTGAGACTGCAGAAGTCAAATCTTACTGAAGAGAACCCAAATGAAATGAATTCAGTTCCTACCTGAGAGCGCTGGACTTTATTTGATTGGAACTCTTTAAGAAGGGTGCATAACTTATCCTTTAAGAAGTTAGCCTCTTCCATATTCTCAATTTGGATGTCATTCTACAAGCAAACAAAAATATTTTTCAAGTAAAAATCAAGTGATGTTTATTTACAATTTGTTTAAAGCAAAAATGGTCTACCAGTTTGACAAGGTCAGACCAAGCATTGGTTACAGTCTGGACATACCAGAACATCCAAAACATTTTCCATACGTGGAGTTACAGCTGAATCCATGTTGTTTCCAGAGGCCTATTAAACACACAAGGTATTTAGAAAAGGTCTGAAATTTATACCACACATGAAGAATATGATGGAAAACACACAACAGATGGAGCTTGTACAGCTCTGTAAACTTACTTGATTATTTGTGGGAACCATTCTTCCTTTCTGTTTATATTTTGAAATCAGGTCATCAATTTGGCTAAAGAAACAAAAGTAATTGGTAAAGAGTTCAACAAAATGAGTAGCTTTGCTTGTTAATGACAACTTAACTAGTTTTCAGCAAGCTTTTTCCCCCATTTTCCTCCCAGTTTGGTCATTGCCAAATCCCATCCACTACATGGTCAAACGTATGTGGACAGCTGACGTGCGTGAACACTTGAAAATCCCATTCCATGGGAATTAATAAATTTTTTGCTGCTATAAAAGCCTCCACTCCTTTGGGAAGGCTTTCCACTAGATTATGGAACGTGGACATGGTCATTAGCCCATTCAGCCACAAGAGAATAAGATGTTTGGCACTGATGTCTGGCAAGAAGGCCTGGCATGAAGTGGGTTTTTTTAATTCATCCCAAAGGTATTTAGTGGGGTTGAGGTCAGGGCTCTGTGCAGGCCACTCGAGTTCTTCCACAGCAACTTTGGTAAACTGTGACTTGACAAATATTCCTTATTGTCATGCTGGAACAGGTTTGGGTCCCTTAGTTCCAGTGAAGGGAAATCGTAATGTTACAGCATACAAACAAATTCTAGGCAATTTCCAACGTTGTGGCAATGGTTTGGGGGAAGACCCTTGTACAACTGTTATGGTCAGGGGTCCACATACTTTTGACCTATAGTGTAGCTTTTCCCCCCCATCACACAACAGCTACCAACATGGAAGGGTGCAGACTATGTGACCAGCCACTGCATTTTTTCAAGCTGCTACTCATGCTACATGCTACTCACGCTACAGAGCAGATTAACAAACTCAGAGGAAAGCACTATTTTCACTCTTATGCATACATGAGCTCATAGATGTCCACAATTGGCTAGTGCCACTCTGATTGACAGGGAGAGGAAGTAATGCCATGCCTCCCACCTAGAGAGCATGGTCAAACGTTGCTCTCTTGTACTACCAAATGCATACTTATAGGCACAAGACAATACACAATCCTAGTAAGTCTATCCTCACCTCTTCCGTGCAAGTGCCATCTCTAGTGGGGAGGCATCAGAGAATCTGCTCTTCCTTTTCTTTTTTGCAGGTATAGCATCTTCATTTGAGTAGTACCTTTGTGTTTTGTTATAGCCTTGCATCTCAAAAGACCCACGCCTTCCAGTTTCATCCATATCCTGGAAACATTCTCTTCCTTTCTCTATATACGGCAAGTTTCTGCTCTGCCGCTGCCTTTCATCCATGCTAGGTCCTGTTCCGTGGTGTGACATGTATGTCGGCTCTTGCATCCTGCCACTTTCTTGATAGCCCATTCCTGACTCACCAAACCTGTTTTCTGAAATGTTGCCATGATAATAATCATCATCTTCTCTACTTTTGTATGGTGCTCTGGTGGGATTTGTTTCGGGCTGCCATTCATCGTCATAAGGCTGTGGAACGCCTTTGTCCGTATATCGTCTATCGTGTGTTCCATCACCTGGAAAAGTCCCTATGTTCATTTCATCTTCCCAGTAAGGTCTTTCCACGTTATCCCTCTCTCGATAGGACCTTCCCTGCCTGTCCCCTTGAGAAAATGGTGCATCATATCGGTTATCCCCTGAACCGGACGGGTGGTGAGGGGCATCATCTCTATATGACTGGTCATATTGGTTATCCTCACGATAATGAGATGGCCTCCCGTAAGTATCACCTTCCATATACGATTGACTGTATAAGTCTTGCTCTCTCCTGTCTCGCCCACCAGAGGAGGCTCTTCCCTGAAGATAAGGTGGACGGTCTTGTGCTACTCCTTCGTATTCCATTAAAAAAAAAAAAAGTTTTTTTTAAATATACATTAATGTAATAAATCTAGCATTAAAAAGTACAATGGTACACCAACATAAGATACTGCAGCAGAGTACACTCTTCAAGTACACCACTCACCTCGATTTCTCAGTGATCTTCCTTTATCTGATCTGATGAGTGGCTGAAAGGAAATCCGAACTTCTGGTTACTAACTTTTTTAGACATTACTATGCAAGGTCATTTCTCTTGGCCTCTTTTGTCCCCTCACAAGATCATTTCACAAGTGCTGCTCTGCTGTACAGTTACCAACCTTCACTGATAAGGACATTTCACACTGGAATTTATCTGAAGTGTTTTTATGGGAGGCAGGATATGATTCTAACGTCAGTTTCAATCTCAATTTGCTACAGGAGGCTTGTATAAAAAGCAAGTGGACAAATTTATCAGTTAGCCACTGGGCAAGTAAAAGCTCCAATGGGCTGCCCAGTCCCATGGATTGGATGCCTTGAACCATAGACTAAAATTTGGTAGCTAATGTAATGCAATAACATGACAAGATTGTTGAGAGCATTAATACAGACATTGGGAAAATTAGCGAACATGCAATCATGCAACACATTGTCTTTGACAGAACATCCCGACCTCGTTGGTCAACATTTACTTTTGAGGTGTACTCTCCTTGCATCACACATGAAAGATATGATTTGAGTCCTGCTAGCATTTTTCACTTCCTCTCAGTATTTTTAACTGTGAGGTGACTGCATGGAGTAAGCAGAAGAGTTATATGAAGGCTTTGCACTGTACTTTATTTTGCTCGGATTCGTCAGTATTTTCGCATTCCTGTGTGTTCCTGATTCTACAAAGATTGCCTGTGATCCATGAACACTAATTAATCTGCCTACCAAAAGCCGTTCTACTGACAGCAAATTGCGTTTTGGTTAATGTGTGTGGTGCAGCAGGTGATGGGAGTTGGAAGCATCGTGGTGCATCACTAAACAGCGAAGCGCATTACATTATTGTTCTTATAGCAGAACATGCATTATAAATAAAAACTTTTGTTTTGTGAAAGTCATTTTTTCTTTTCTTTTTTCTGGCTGTTAAATGTACTTATACTCTGCGCAAATATAATATAAAATAAACTAATAGCCTGGACACAAAATCTTTTTTGTCCACCCCTGCACCCTGTTTGAGCTGCTATGTTTTTATACCGCGTCTTTCATTTTGAGTGAAAATCTGTTCAAATCACACATTTCCGTTTCCATTTCACTTTCTTCATGTGAACTACTGTATATTTAAAATCATAGTGCAGCCTGTAGAGTCTGTACAATAACTATACTCATTTCACCAACATAGGGAGAAGTACGAAGTATTAATTCTGATATAAAAAGCATGCTGTCATGACAATAGCACTTGCAGAACACAAGCTATGTGGCAGTTAGAAAAGATAAACATATGAATACATACCACTGGAGTTCCCCATCCCTCTTGCTTTTCTACTATTGCAGCCTTAGCCCTCGCAACCACACCTGCTTGCTTCTCGGAAGTCTTTTCCCATGTCACTAAATCTGGCCTATGCCGCTCCTGAAAACACAGAATGACACAGAATGCGTTACTGCCACTCTGGTCAAGAAGATGGAGATGTTTACTTTCAAACAAATGCTTGCTTACATCCTAATCCTATATTTTTGTACAAGGCCTGCCCCTCGCCCACAGTAATGGAAAAGGCCTTGGTCTTACCAAGTATTTCTGCCGGTGCCTGCGACCCACCACATGCGTGGCCATGTCAAAGAGGTCCATCTGGACTGTACACAGTCTGCACCTGTACCGCAGCAGTGCTCTGCCATCATTTGTGAAAAAATCCTCCTCTTGTACCAAGTCACCAAGCCCTAAACGTAGATAACACAAGTTACATAAACTCTATATGATTTTTCATGTTCTTCTTCCAGAAAATGTTGAAATATAGAGACATAATTAAATTGACCAGTCATTAAATAAAACATTCACATTGTATGTTTCCTATTAAACACAAAGCATCAGCACACATCACAGCTCTATCTTACCAATAATGGGTTCATTAAGGTTCAGGTACGTCAAGTAATCTTTGATACTGGCCCATTGTGGCAATGGGCTTGGCTCTGGGATGAGGCCTATAAAATCATCACAAATTAGTTAAGCAAAATATTAAGGGAAACAAATGAATCAGTAATAAACCTGGGGAACACAATGCTGAGGACTTCAAATGAACTTGACCGAAATGATTTTGTTTACACAGGCTTGGAATACAAATGCTAGATGCAAAATCCGTGATTAAAGTAGGTCTTTCTGCACTTGCTCCATTTAAATTATGAAGACAGGTTTAACGGTTGAAGAAAACAGTTCAGTCGTGTGAGCAATTAAGGTCTTCCAGTAATGAACTCCGATGGTCTTCCAGTAATGAACTCCGATGGTCTTCCAGTAATAAACTCCGAAGACCTGTGCTGGACAGCTTTGTGAACGAAACCTTGTTGAGGGAAAAATGTAACTGAGACTTTCCCTAATACATTGGTTTAATTCTTCAAAACCGGGCTTTTCTGGTGTTATTTCTTCCATTTGGAGGTTTCCACTTACAGCATAGGAATAAGGCCACAATGTTGCAAGCTTTGCAACAAGCTGCAATGGAAATAGCTGTGTGCATGAAACAACTGAATCTGAAAGCCCTAGCATTGCATGCCAGGACATACACACACTAACTCTTCGATCCAGAGCAAGTGCTTATTTCAGTGGGATTGAACAAGCTGCCAGGAAGAAAGGATTCACTGGCAGCACTATCTAATTAATGTCCAAGTTCTTGTATAAGAGCTGACCTAGTCTTGGTACCAGATGGCTTGATTTCCACAAACACATCTGGCTACCAGATATAGCTTACGCTGCTTGTCCATCAGCCATCTTTAAAATTTCATGGCCGCACAGTTAGTCCATCCTTCAAATAAGCCTCGGTAGTCACAAGGAAGCAAAAACATCTGATCTCAGGGCTTCAGTGTGTTCTCTCTCAGGAATGTCAGATTCATCTAACTGACTCAAGAGTTTCAATGTCTTTGTGTACATTTGCTCGACATGGAGGAGTACCTGACAAGCTTACCTTCGCTGTGGTTAGGTCATAACCACTGAACAGGGAAACATTCATTGAATGCGGTGTCAGAATCTCCACCTTGTTTTTTTTTTTTTTGCTCAGCCCTTAAAAAAAAAAAAATCACAGCCCTTCAAGGAGGAGGGCTGGATCCACTGGAATGACAGTGTATCCAGATGATGTTGTATCACCTGGGCTTCAAGGCTGGAGCAGATCAAGCAGATGCTTGACAAGTAACAGTTCATCTTAGACCATATTAAAAGCCCCACAAACAGGGTAACGGTCTTTCGCTTTCTTTGGTAGATGAGGAGCGTCTTCTTCAGCTTGGAGTGTCACATTTCTGGAAAAATATTACACTTCTGGGAAAATACAATTGCTGAACTTTGTCTGACAGACAATCAAACTTAACTTCTCACAGTCCAGTATCAAGGTCTGCTCAATTCATTTGACTCCAAGATGTTAAACTGACACTTGGAACTCAACTGGATGATTTCCGAGTTATTACCTTGAGATGTAAGCATACCTTTATATGTAGACCTTAAAAGGCATGCGGGGTCTAATATGAATCCTGGTCTCTGATATGTAGATAATAATCTAGGACCTATGCCTCCCAAGTGGCTCAAATTCTCAAGGATGAAATATGATACCACACCCATGTGTAGTTAGGAGTCCACGATAACACAACCAGCTGTGCTCTCTTTGCGTGGAAACGATTACTGTTTCACTTTCCTTGTTAATACAGTCTGATACCGAGTGAATGGCAGCTCAGTTTGTCCTTGTGGAAATGCAGTCTCCGTTGGTCACCTTCCCCTGTCCTGAAAAGGCAGATATTTTAGTTGAGAAGGGAGAAGGGTATCCACCGTCTAAAGACACTTTCTAGAGAGTTCCATTCTTCACTCTGCAGTGATGCCCACAGGCAGTCGGTAAAAGAAAAAAAAGATGCCTTGGAGGAAACAGGATCAGTATACCAGACTGATAGTCGTCATGTGTGAAGAGGAAACTAACACTGGGAGAAATGTAGGTTAAAATGCATACAATACAAATCTGAGAGCTGAAAAGCTTTCGTAAGATTTACAAGACACCTTAAACAATCAGAGTTTTGGACATCATCTACAAACGCTCCCTTATTATGCCCTAGGTTTAAATTTACCATTACACATGAGTACATATGGTCTTTTTATGGTGCATAATGGGATTTCCTGGTAACTGCTATTCACCAGAATACTAATGGTTTAAATGATCAAACTTGTCTTGACGCATTAAGTGGACTTACCCTTATCAGCTAAGGTTCTCTCCCTCTTTGTAGATTTAAGGCCAAAAGTGCATGAAAAACAGGTACAGGTGAGTAAAGCACATCATAGCAGAGACTTGCCAGCAGTTTCTCTCAAAAACAAAAGTAAACATGTTAAATGCAACAATTATATTCTCCTTTTTTTTGTACCTAAGTGGAATAAGTGGCAATGTGTTATTGCCAATGAAAAAAAGCAAAGTCAGTTTCAACTCTTTGCCCTTTTGACCAACACAATCCATCCAGAAATCATGTGTAATACCCACCTTGCGTTTTAGCATTTTGCATTTGTGACGAAGTACAAATGATCATTCATACTTTGTACTGTGTAGTGAGGATGCAGGACGAAAGCAAAAGAAGTGGAACATGGTGAGCGATAACCACAACAACAATCGTAGTGTCAGATCCGTTTTCTCTCGTTCGAGGCGTAAACAAGAGTGGAAGCAACTCGTTTGTGCAGAATGGGAAGAGCACTCCGCAAATTAAAGTCACACTAGTACCATGTGCTCTGTGTAGCGTGATCAGAACTATACACTTCAGCACACCAACGGGCAGTCATGCAGAAATTCGTGTCCGCCTTAGACGCTCCAGGTGCGGCCCACAGGGTGTTTCAGATATTTTAAATACTTAAGCTTCAGTAGCTTCAGTATCTTGAAGTATTCTGATTAGATTTGTGTTACTGTTGTGTAGGCTTCCAAAGAGAAATAAACTTTGAACAGTAACACAATGAGATTTCTAGAGCAAGATCTAGTCACATGATTAAAAGAAAAAAACATATCAAGCCCTCTTAAGACTAAATATAATAAAGTTAAGAGAGTTTTGTCTGAAGCAGTTAGTAGTGAGAAAACATGTTTGGTTGTTTGCAGTGTCAGCCAAACAGCCAATTTTTGGCCAGTTCTAGTGACAAAGTATCAGAATCTCTAGCAAGAGCTAGAAATTTGGCTTACAAGACTATACAGAAATTGGAAGTGGTTAAAAAAAAAAAAAAAAAAAATTATAATAATAATAATTTCACAAATAGACCATAGCAAGTCAGCAGTTCATTTAGAATACAAAACTGCATAAAATCTAAAGAAAAAAGGATGTTAAAGCTATAAATATGTTGGTGCTGAACGAAACCTCTGGTGCTGAATGAAACCTCTGGGGACAGGGGCTTTGTATGTGCTCATTAGTGCTGTGGTCTTTTTCACAGCATTATCATTTCTTTGATTTGTACACCACCATCTTCAACCGGATTCATCCACAACTTTTTATTTTTTCCTTTAATGAAGGCTCTCCAGACCCCAGAACAGGGTATGGCTCCAGCAAAATAAGGCGCTGGTCAGTTTAAACTTGACAGTGAATGGCAAGTTTTGAACCGTTTGAACCTTGAACCAAGTGTGCAGCATTTCCTGTAGTGTGAAGCAGGCTAAGCATGGGGAACTGCAGTGACAAAACCTGAGCCCGAAATAAGGCAAGTCTTCCAGTGTAAGACAAAGAATTAACAACAGAGTCGACGCATCAAGGGAATCAAGTTCATATGAGGAGGTTGACTGAAGCGTCCAGCGGTTCTGATCATCACTACACCGTGAAGGAGACACATCTGTAGGCTTTACACAGAGCAGCGTCATGGAGGATCCAGCCGTCTACACCCAAGTATTTTAAAACTGTGATAGTTTTGGAGAAATCCAAAGACCGAGCAAGACGTGATTGCGCCGAAGACAAGACGGTGTAATATTGTTAGGAAAGGTACGGAATTTTTCAAGGCCAGATGACTAGATCACTGAGAGAAGAAACATGTTATAAATGTAAAGTAAGAGCAACACAAAATTATGTCATAGTTTGGCATATAATGACACAATGGCACAGTTTATCATACACAATAACGTGAACCTTCTTTCCACACTAGCGTGTTTCAGTCACTGTTGTGTTTCTTCACTTGTTCTCTCTCTCTATCCATCCATCACAAAAGATCTCTCTCTGCATATTCATCTGCCTCACTATATATATATATATATATATATATATATATATATATATATATATATATATATACACACCCCACCTATCTGTCTCTCTATACCTCCATATACATTTGTCTATTGCTCAATCCATCCATCTCTCTATCTATCGAGATCTACCCATCTCTCTATCTTTTTATCCATACGTCCCTCTATCCATCTAGATCTCCATATACACCTACTGCTCGATCCATCTACCTCTCTATCTAGCTATATCTATCTTCGTACTCTCTCCAGCTACATCTTTCTTAATCTCTCTCTCGCTCTATCCATCTATCACTATGTTTTTACCACATGTCCCTCTATCCATCTACATCTCCCACTCAATCCATCCATTGCTCTCTCTATCCATTTGTCCCTCTAGCCTTCTACCTACTGCTCAATCCATCCGGATCTCTCTATCTAGCTCTATCCATCTACATTTCTATCTCTCCAGCTACATCTTTCTTAATCTCCCTCTATCTCTAATACTCTTCTTCCATCTACTGCTGTGCTTTATTTGCAGTTGATTATGCTATAGGTTATGAGATTAATGTCAGTATGAATTATTTTTACATTAGGCAGCTTGTATTGTACATACCTTCAGATGCTGTAAAGTGGTCAGATGGATCTTATAGTTAGTATCCCCTCTTATTCTTTTGTCACAAATCTGTAAAATAAGTAAATAAATAAAATCGAGACATCTCCATGTACATTGTCAACACAGCAATATTGATATTGTCAGATTTTCCTCCATGAGATCCACACACTGAGCCAGGCTGCCTAGCTACATCCATCAGCCACAAGCTAACCTGTGTATCTACAATAAAAAAAATCTGCCACGTCTTTATGAAATAAACCTAAGGTTGTTTTAGTTAACTGGTTAAATGTGAATGCAGGATTACAGCAGCTGAAGTTACCGTGCAGTCTATAAACGTGTTGGACTCTCCGTCGTCGTAAACCGTCAGCAGGTCGGCCATTGCTAATCCGCTTGCTTTGCTTCAGCTAGCTAAAGATCTCCTGCGCTGACAAACCTAACAAAAAGCTAATCATTCAGTAATACAGTACTTTAATGAAATGTTATTAGTTAAATAAATTAACTTACTTTAGTACAATTAACGTACTATTATCAAGTTGAACTAGCTATCGTTACAAGGATTTGTGAGGAACTAGCTGCAGTATAGCTCGCTACCTGGACGAGGCTAGGTGGCTAACTTCCGGAAGCGTATGCAAATTCACACAGTCTCTGTGCTGCGCTCATACATTTACTGCAACTGCATAAACCTCAAAACTAAACTCTATATCTCCCAAACGCCTTTCTCTAAACCCCACCGGCGTGCTAATGAACGTCTTTTCTGTTTCTTCGCCTACTCTGCTATTTTTCACTACAGAATAAAGGCCATGAGCAGACCGGAAGTGGGAGATTTACTCCATTGTGAACGCAGTTGCGACGTTGCAAAACGCCACAGCCTCTGCAAAATAATCCCAAGTGACTGGTCACTGATGTGACTGATATCCAGCTGCACAGAGAAATGATCAGTCTTAAACAGCTGTCTGAGTGATAGAGGAAGCAGGAAGCCATTTCAGATCCAGCACAAGGATGTTCCATTATTAACCATATGCCCTGCTCAAAGTCTTTACTGCCTTGAGACCTGCAATCTGTACTGTTTTAAGGCCCTATGATTTATTTATGTGCCTGTGGCTCTAGTTATTCTTTTGTTTGTCACTTTACCATGCTTTCCACCTACAGTGTTTACCTGGCTACAAATAATGCAGACAAGAATCACTTTTTTCTTATCACAGTTACTTCCTATGGAATCCCAGTTCTGACACTTAAAAATAATAACACACATACATACTGTTGGTATGGTTCTAACCTAAGACAGAAATCAGCAAATGATGACTTATCTCATAATTTTGTCTTAGTATCTCAAAGTTATGACTCAGTATTTTGAAATGGATTTTTTTTTAAATCTCATAATTATTATTTAATATCTCATAAATACAACTTAGTATCATGAAATTATGAAGGTATCATGAAATTATGACTTGATGTCTCATAAATGTGACTTAGTATCTCATAATTATGAGTTCTTGAGATAATACACTTATGAGATAATTGAGATAATACACAGGATTTTTTAAATGATACTGTAGATTGTAATGATATTAAGTTTTTCATTGAACTGAGTTGTATAACGCTCTGTTTATTCTATAGGATGACAAATCATGCATGTTTTTCTTTACAGATTCAAGAATTGCATTTCTATATCATGCAAACACATATATAGATACACAATAGTAAATATGTATTTAAATGTATCATGTATAATTTCCTCACAGTGATTATCTCAGTGATTATCTGTGTTTTATAAGGTTCTTAATCCTAACCTATTAAACATCCCAGTGTTAGATATAAGTAGTCCTATTATCAGTTTTGTCATTTCTGACGTATTGTCCTTGCAAATATACCCACACGAGCAATAACAAAGCATTTATAAGATGTTAAGTTTTGACTTTAGATGTAAGGAAGGCTTATAAGCGAGCTCTGGTACTACTGAAGCAATACTTTGGAAGATGGCAAGGAGTCACCAAGCAGTCGTCTTCTCCTCATTGACCATCAAACATTCACACAGATACTTGAAAGATATTGAGTAGAGAATAACCAGAGTTAAGCCAACAACACTAAAGTACTGAGAACATGATGGCCAACAAACAGCACAGCTGCCACCTTACAGATTCTCACATCTTGTACTATATTTAGCAATTAGCTCTTTCACAACACCAAACAGAAATAGTGCATTTCTAAATAAAATGTGAGCTTGATTTCCAGCCAACAGAACAGAACCACAGTATATTTATCTTACACATTCGAGGGTTTTATCTACTAATTTGGCAGATGCTTACACCGAAAATAAATAAGAGGGCACATATTAACCACTGAGCTATCACTGCTCCCAAATCCAATAACTACAAAGACATGACTATTTAATATAGCCTTTATTCTAATAAAATTATTCCATCATAAAGCAGGACACGGGATTAAAACATGCCATGGCCATGCTGCTATAAGAACATCATTAACAATGGGGTCATGAAGTGTTTTATTCCTCTTATACCACAACAATTTGCAACAATTATAATATTAAATTTACTAATGAAAGATATGTTGTGCCTAACAGTTAATATTATGGAATGTCCATGAGACAATTTAATTCCTGTTAACACATGTGACTGAGAAGCGTGTGACTGTTAGAGAATGCAGAAACTGGAGTTGGGTGTGGTGGCTCAGTGGTTAAAACAGTGGACTTCTGCTTGGAAGATTGTGAGTTCATATCCCATTACTGTCATGTGGCTACTGCAAGGCCTTTAACCCTCAACCGCTCAGTTCTACTAAATGAGATAAATATAAGTCACTCTAGATAAGGGTGTCTGATAAATGAGATTCCTTCCATAAATATCTCCTTACAGAACTCCTTCCCATATCAACAACTGCACATGTGTTAAATAAAACCTTAGGCTTGGTGCAGTGGTATAAATGACGGTAATGTCAGGTGAAATACAGAACCTCACCACAAAGTGTCATGGGGAAAATAACACAGTTAGGCACCAGGGGGCAGTACAACTCTGACCACAGCCATCATACCTCAGCCTTCAGCTACACCTAGGAAAACTCCTTTTCTAAAAGACAGAAGGGAAGTTGTTTTTCTTTTTTAATCATCATTTTAATCTCCATTTCTAATTGCACAACTAAAAAAAAGCCTCCAAATTGTGCTGATAGATTAGTAGATAGATTCATGCAAAAATATAACCAAAGTGGAGAATTAATAGTAAATATAATACACAATAGACTCTCTGAATAGTGTAATTATATATTAATATGAGGCAGAACTTTTTTAATTTAATATAAATTTAGTTTTGGCTGAACTGTACGTTTAATTTAAATTAGACTGAAACACATTTTTATAGTGACATTTTTTAAACAGGTTCATGACAGATTGTAGTTTAGTTTAGAGGCATGATAATCAAAGTGGTCAAGGGATTCGCAGCGATGTGTCACGTACAGCCACATACAGGGGGATGCATTTTTTAAAAAGAAAAGAAAAGAAAAACCTACCACAAACTACTACTGATATGATCCTTGCGGAGATTATTTAGTTAGTATTATGAGTATAAGCCTAACTGACTAGTCACTTGAATTGTTAACGCATATAGATTTAGTAATTGTTTTTAATTGTTGTAATTGTCTTTAGTAATGGTTTCATTTCTTTTCAGTAACTGCTTTATCCTGGTCAGGATTGCAGTGAATCCGGAGTGTATCCCAGGAACACTGGTTGTGAGGCAGGAATACAGCCTGGATTGAACACAAGTCCATCACTGTGCTATATGGATTTAAAAAGACTCCAATCACACTGTTTTTTTTCTAATGTAACTCAATATCTCTCATTTCAACACTGCATAATACGTTTTGGGCTGTGTGTGTGGGATGTGCAGGAGAACTCTAATGTCTTTAATAAATAGATAATACATATTTGCTTAATGTGCTTAATATTTGAATAGCTGGGTTCTTTTCATAAAACTAATCTGTGCTGCGGTCGTACACGGAAAAGTGCTGCTGACTGCAAAAAGCAGAGAATCTCTTATTTATGTGCTTTTGTTTAAAACATTTTGTATTTGTGAAATACAGTGCCTTGCATAAATATTCATACCCTTGAGCTGTTCCACATTTCTGTAGTGTTACAACCTGGAACTGAAAGTGACTTTGTTTGTGTTTTATGTTTTTATTTGTAAATGATTTTGCAAACTCTTGATTTTGGGAGGCATGATGGTGTAGCGGTTAGTATTTCACCTCACAGCTCCAGTGCCCCTGGTTCGATCCTGAACTGATACTGTCTGTGTGGAGAGTCACATCTTCTCCCCATGTCCATGTGGGTTTCCTCAGGGTTCGCTGGTTTCCTCCCAAAGACATGCCAGGAGGTGGATTTGCTGTATGCTAAATTGCCCCTTTGTGTGAAGGTGTGAAAGTGTGTATGGTACCTTGTAGTGGACGGGTGAGTGTATTCCCATCTCACACCCAGTGTTCCTGGAATAGGCTCTGGGTTTCCTCTCCAGTTTCAGGTATTAACATTAAAAAGTGTAAAGGTGTCTAGAGTGCTGAATACTTATGAATACTTTTTGTTTTTAACCACGGAACATGTAGACCACAGTTTGGCCTGGCTACATTCAGATAGGTCCAGTTTGGGTGTTAATTTACCAAATCATAGTATCAGTATTCTATTTCCATTTGTATTGTCTATTGGAATCCTAATTAATACAAATGAATAATTATTAATAAAAACAAAGATTTTAATGATTTGAAGCATCAGTAACTGGAATGATAAGAGTGGTACTGGGACTGGGGCTTGTGTGTGTGTGTGTCTGTGCTGTGTGTGTTTGTGTGTGTGCGCATGAAGATGAGCCTCAGCCCCGGGGCTGAGTGTAGCCCCGCCCCCTCCCCCGCTGTCCCTCCTGCGCGAGCGGCCTCCAGTCGGATCCGCTGCCGGCCGGCGATAGTAAATGTGTATTATCCAAGATGGAGGACTGCTCGTGGTCCCTAGCCTAGCAGAAGCGCACTCTTTCCCCCCCCGTCCGTGTCACTGTTTTCCTACAGCGCACGGCCGGACTTATTCCCTACAATCCGCCAGAGCTGGAAGAAGCGGTTTTTGGGCGTTTGGATATTAGCTCCGCGCTTTTTTCCACAGCCATGAGCTCGGGGGAAGGAGCCGAGGAGGCGGCGAAGGACGCAGCCGACATCGCAGCCTTCTTCAAATCCGGTGAGCGCTCGAATAAGTGGCCGAGATTGAAGTGAGCTCCCAGGCTCCGTGCAGGCGAGAAACACCGCTTTGTGCAGCTGTAATTAGCGAAAAGTGGGTGAATTAACCGGAAATAACTTGATGGGGTATTTTGTGGATGTGGAAATGAGCCACTGATTAGCCAGATCTGAAAGCCTGAGAGCTGCACTAGCTAACTGATTCACCTGAGAGGTGTCCAGTTACACACACAAGCCCGTGTGACAGACTATAGAGTGCCAGTGGCTGATTTTTTGGGTGTAAAACCATCATTTGTTGATTAGCTAGAGTTATTTTGATGTGGGAAATAAAATCTAACCCTAGCTAGCTGCATTATCTTAGCTAGCTGTGGCGAACAGGACGACTAGCACTGGTACTATTAGCCTGTTACCTAGTATGGGTGTGTGTGTGTGTGTGTGTGTGTGCGTGCGTGCGTGCGCGCGCGCCACCTCTTAGCTGCCCTGCACCACTTCTACACTTTATTCTCATTCTTACAGATAGTACATTTGATTAAAACCATCTCCCAGCCCAGGCATGTTGTCATTTGTTGTCCTGGTGCTAGTCTGCTAGATAAACACTGCTGCTGTTTCATTTCATCAACCTGATTCAGCCACACAGCTAAACCAATAAACAAATCCAACACACACTTCACTGGGGCTGACTCAGTTATATGGAAAGACAGATAATCATTTTTTACAGCATTTCAGACTGTCAGAAATCAAGCTGGATGAAACAGCAGTGTATGTTAGCTAGCAATGTAAACAATGACCTGGCGTGGCAGATTGGCCTCGCAGTGCTAGCTAGCTGCTAACGCTTAGCGCTTTAGCTGTGCACAGGAGAGCAGTTTCATCTAAACATTACTTATTTTAACAAATGTAGAATATATATAAGACACTGAGGTGCTGCGATCATACACATAATATGATCTTAGGTTAAATTTGAGAAGCTAAGATCGTCTCTGACCCGTGTGTGTGTGTGTGTGTGTGTGTGTGTATGGGCGGTATCCTCTTACAGCTAGCTGTCCTATTTAGGATTTTGAGATTTATTGTCCATACTCCTGTTTAATATAAGCCATAATTTCAGATTCAGCATTGATTAGTCAAAGTAATATGTGATTTCAGTGTTAATCTCGACACTCTGGATGTGTTTAATCCTATTAGAGGCTGTATCTACTATTCTGACTGTACATACAGTATATACATGTGTGTATATTTACTTTATGCAGTGATAATAAAGTCTTATCTGGTCTAATGGTTGAGTGAGGAATGCCACACTTCAGGGTGTGCTGTTATGGGAAAATAATCCAAGTTGCGATGGTGTGATGTGGCACGAAGCCACTCTTAACACGATGAAGTTTTTTTCCCCTGTAACAGCACGCCTGATGTGTTTTATTCCTCTTACACCACAGCGATTTGCCAACATTGCAATTTTTAATGTAATTAATAATTAACGAGCGGCTTGGTGATGTATAGATACAGTCGCCCTCCACATTCGCAGGGTTAACATTCGCGGATTTGATTATTCACACGTTTGCCATCAATAACTAAACGGGAATTTTTATGTATTATTAATCTGTTTGTTATTTTCTACTATAAATGTATACACAAACTTCTTATGAAAAGCTACAGTCTGTAAAAAGTTTCAGTGCGCTAAAGAACTGCGGACTCCGCACTCTGTTTGGGGACGCCACGCTCTTTATCTCGCTTCTCACTCACCTGTTTTGTCTCTCAATTTTTTGCATCCTTAAAGCACAATAAATCATTGCCTGTAATCATGGGTTGTAAATGTTAAGATTTTACTGCTGTCTAAATACTGTACACGCCTTGCATCACATTGTAACATGTACCGTATTGCCTCTCTCTCTTACTCTGTGTGTGTGTGTGTGTGTGTGTGTGTGTGTGTGTGTGTGTGTATATGTGTTAGCCCACATTTTTGATACTTTATAAAACATACTGTTGTAGTACAGTGTATTGGTTTACTTTTTTGTGTGTTAAATACGGGGCCTAGAGATATTCACAGTGTTTCCACGATCCTGTGCCACTAACCCCCGCAAACATGGGGAACTGAATGTACATTTAATGTTGTGGATCATCTGTGAGATAATTTAGTCCCTGTTATCACTTACGTTATAGCAGCTATAAACAGCCATTCCCTAATAAGACAGAAATGCTCGCTGTGTTAATGAAAAACTGGTAAAAGTGAGCAAAGTCCTTTTTCCTGAAGATTCTCCGTGTGGAAAACTGACTGTTACGAAGCACCGATCTCCGTGACTCCTTTCATAAATCTTAAATAAAGGTCCTCGTACAAGACTTCACCATATCAATGATCTTCCTTTGTTAAACAACCCGTTTTTTCTATCTGTGTATTATTATCCTGTATAGCATTAGAGCAAGTGCATTAATCTAAGCCTTTGAATTACAGCCGCAGGTACAGGCAGAGCTGCTGTTATGGATATCTGATCAACACCTTCATACCGGTCAGATTTTGCCATTCAACAGCGCGTTGGTATAAAAATGCTTTAAACTGACGCAGGTACGTTTCCTTGCAGTTTGTCTGCCTGTGATGAACAAACAAATGAAAGATGAATCTATATTTGTGCACTCAGACACCGAAGAAACTAAACATGCCCTGAGTAGACTAAATCCACACACACACACACACACACACAATCACAAACACAGATTGTTTTCACTGTGTAACCACAGCAGGAAGTGCTGCACCTCAACTGTTTCCACACAGGAAGACTGGTTTCAAACCCTTCAAGTACAGTGGGGTTCAAAAGTTTGCATCTCTCTTTCTAATTGCTGTATAAATAGTCCTCTTTTGCATCTGCTGCAACCTTTTTTTTTTTTTTGGTACCCCTTCAGTTGTAAACATCAGTAATCCGACTTCTCAGATCTGTTCTAGCTCTGTTGGATTGCTTGGCAAGTTTTTGTCCGTTTTTCTCGACGTAGCTCTTATAACTCTGTCAGAAATCAAGGCCTTCTATAAACTGGGTCGGATTTTGAATCATGATTTTGTTGCGGTAGATATTTCAGTTTGTGTTACCCAGAAACCATAGGGGATGTAAACTTTTCAAGGTAGATTTGCATTAGAAATAAGAAGAATGAGATGAAATTTTACAAGTGATTGGACCTCTACTGCTGTCATAGTATTGAACAGTGCTTGTTTTGGGATGTGTGTGTAGTCTAGTGATTGTAATGCTGTTTTGTGTCCGAGTACCAAGACAGATTTAGTGGAAGTGCCATCTGTTCTGTTTTGGATTCGAAAACCAATCACTGAGCTGCATGTTTTTCGCCACGGCGCTAAGAAAATATATCGTAAGCAATATACTTACTATCACTTGTGTGCAGGTTGACCATGGTACGACAGCTACCAACCCCTCCCTGAAGACTAATGCTGCGTTCACATTCGCGAGCGATCGGTTGCTCATGTCACTTGTAGTTTGCTTCTTACGAGTCTGACGCGAGTGTTAGTGTTGCTGCTTGTGGGCGTGTACCATCCGTTCAGCGGTTTTAGCTCAGATGAAAAAGTGTAGTCAACAAAATGTAGCCTACAGCACATGATTTAATACAGTATATAATTTTTCTGTCTTTTGAACATCCTTAAAATGAATTCTCATATTTTAATAAAGTAAAAAGTTGGGAACGCACCTTAACATCGCAGGACAGCCAGATGCACTCAGAGGAAACAGCTGTCTGCCCTCTTCCAAATACATGAGCTGACAGATGCCCACGATTGGCTGGTGTCACTCTGACTGACAGGAGAGAGTAACGAGAACCGTGAGGACCCTGAGAGCACGGCCAGTTTTGCTTCCTTGGCTCTCGGCCATGGATATNCTATTTCATTATTTTAAATCTGCGTTGTGTTTTCTAGTTCTGTTTTCTACAGGCATCTTGATCCTTTCCAGATCCATTCAAACTTGTATAAACAGGAATTATGGATTTGTCAGGTTATTGAAAACACCCAGTTAAGACACCGGGTCAGAAATGTTGCTCTTGGTTGCATTGTAAACACTGAGAGATTGTGTAAAATCATGGTGTGGTAGATTAGCTGATAAGGCCTACATACAGTAAGATGAGTAGTCTGCCAGTCGTTACCAATCTCAGGATGACATTGTCACTGTACTCTTTACAACAATATTTACGATACACTTAAAACTCCTTTTTAAAAAAAAATTATTTGAATATCCATGTTGCTGATTGGCTTTGAATATTACTGTTCTAACACCGCCTGTTTTGTCTTTGCATGTGTATCCATATTTGATACTTAAAGCTGTTGTATGATTAACGCTGATGTGTTGAGACGTGCTGTTGACTCTGCTGCCTGAAGAGACAGCATTTGTAGCCAAAGCTTTTCCACTTTGCATTCTCTCTCTCTCTCTTTCTGCTTTATCTTGCCATCTCACAGTTTATCGTTGCTCTCTAACCTCCGCGCTTTTACTCTCTCGTCGGCCTGTCTCTCTCTCTTTCAGACGCTCTTTCAGCCTGTCTGTGTGGCGGGGAAAGGTCATGCTGACCTAGTTTAGGCCTGCGATGGTGTACTCAATGCCCCCTCGCTCAACGTCTTCTGGCACGCAGCACGAGGATCCTCATTATTCTCGTGCAGGCAGAATGACAGGAACTGAAAGAGAGGTCGCTTTCGAAAGGGAAATGCATGGGGTTTTGTATCATAGAGGCTTAATGATTGGGGTAAAAAGTATTATATAGAAGAACTGTTCAGATTAAATGAAGACCACAGAGGAAGAGAAATTAGAGAAAGAGACTAACATGGCTCAGACAATAGGAATGTTTACAGCAGAGCTGAATGCTAAGCTTTGGTTTGGGGATTCACCTAAACACATTAGTGTTGTTTTGGGGAAAATGATGGGGAGTCTTTATTAGATTACAGCTGGCCTGGAATCTGATTACAAGATGGATTTGATGCTTCTGCACCCTTACTGTATCTACAAGCCATTGTAATCTGCCATTGAGTACGCACACACACACTTTTCAGAGTCTTTGTTTCCAACAGCACAGACAATACAGGGTTGGACAAATCAGTAACCTGAGCACCCGGAACAAGCAGACTTCGTGCGCAGGTTAATAGTTTCATTTTCGTAGACAAACAGATTTCACTATTGGCTTTATACATACAGTCCCCCCGCCCCGCCTAATGTCTAGGCTGTTAGTTTCTTATTCGTAGACAAACAAACTTTGTGAACAGGCTGCTAGCTCCTATTCACTTACAAGCCATTTTCCGCGTACTGGTTCTTAGTTTCTGATTCGTAAACAAGCAGATTTCGCTGTTAGTTTTGTAGCAGAAGTTGTTTTTCTGCCAGGGCATGACTGTGAGGTTTAGGGCTCTGTAGGTTTACAGCTCAAGCAGATTTCGTTTTCTGGCTATTAGTTTCATATTCGTAGACAAGCAGATTTCGTGAACAGGATACCAGTTCTTAATTGTAGATGAGCAGATTTTGTTTCTAGGCTGTCCTAGCTTCTTATTTGTAGACAAGCTGATTTCATGTTATGGTTATTCATTTCTTATGTAGGTTTCCCAAACCAGGAATGGGGGAAAAAAAAAAAACGCACCTTACTTCCTGCTGACTTGTACTTCCTGATGACATACCTCGATGCTGTAGCGCGACATTCCAAATCCTGTAACCTGCAGCACTACACACATCGTTTGAGGTGCGATCTGGTAAACGGTAGAATGGTTTTTACTACGTGGATTAATTCACATGCACAGAAGAAGCAGAATCGGGAAGACACAGGTACGTAGACACAGTGACCAAACCAAGCAGAGTAAAAGTGTAGCACAAAGACAACAGAGGACTCTCTTGCTACAACAACATGCAGTCAGCTCATGGTTAAAGATGGAGAACGTAAGAGGGGGAAAAAAATGCCATCGGGACTCGAAAAATATCAAGTAACCAGAGCATTAGTGAGGTCAGGCACTGATGATGGTGAGGATCCTGGGGTGCAGTCGGTGTTCCAGTTCATCCCAAAGGTGTTCAGTGGGGTTGAGGTCAGGGCTCTGTGCAGGACACTCGAGTTCCTCCACTCCAACCTTCTCAAACCATGTCTTCATGGAGCTCGCTTTGTGCACAGGGGCATTGTCATGCTGGAACAGGTTTGGGCCTCTTAGTTCTAGTGAAACACACAATGGCGTGCTTCATACTTTGTAGTAACAGTTTGGGGAAGAACCACATTTGGGTGGGATGGTTAGGTCCACAAACTTTTGGCCATATAGCGTATAAGATTTAAGAACAAAACACTACATCTGAAATTCAAAGTGTGTATTTAATGGTATAATGAAGAGCTGTGTAGTTTGGTGGAAATAAACTGCTTATTGCAGCATGATTATTTAACCATCACAAGCAACATTTGTTTTTTTTCTCCCAGAGGGAGAACTGAAAATATTGACATGTGTTGTGTTAAAATCCTGTTTTGAATTCAGTAGATGCTATTATTACAGCTGTTTGCGTGGGTTTGTTTTGTGCAAAACTCTCTTGAATCTGTCAGGCGAACTAGTCTGAGGTATCTTTTTGGTGTTGAGTAGAAACATCCCGAACAATTCAGTTTGATTTGATTCAAAGTCTGGCATCATGTATTGACATTTAGAGGTGATATGAGACTAAATGTTTTGTGTGTGAGCTGATTAAATCTGCAGATTGAGCGTTCGGTGTCTGGTTGCAGTGCGGATGAGTTTGAGATGACTGGTCAGATGTACTCCATGTGAACTAATAGAGCTTTAACAATGGGAGAACTGTATCTTCTGGTTCTGTGGTATTGGCTTGTCCAAGCCTCTCTGCTTCAGCGAGACCGAAGAGCTGTGGATTTTAGAGCTGCCAAAATTCTTATCTTTATAATTAACATGTGCTCTTCGGCCAAGATTTATTATATTTTCCTACCCACAATCCTGTCCCTTCACACAAGGAATTAGCCCTTTGCTTCATCTCTGTCTAAGAAGACTGATGCAGCAGAGCTTTAGTCTGTCCAGCTCTCTCACCTCCTCATCTGTACATTCCGGTTAAACTGATCAGCTTCCAAACCTTCAACTTTTATGCTAATATCACCAACCTCGATCACCATCGTGCTTGTGGTAGATCTCGTAGATCTCATCCCCCAGAATGCAATGCAGCTATATGACAAGCGTTTAGCTGGCTGGCGTTTAGCATGGGAATCTCTAAAGACATCAGAACATATTTAATGTGTTTCAGGGTTTTGTTTTTCCTCTAAAGTGCTGCATTTCTACTGTCTTTGAAATTTTGGTTTAGCTGATGTCACCCTGGCCCACTTCTTCATCCAGCCCAGAACGTTGTGGGTTTATCCCACTGCTCAGGGTCAAACGCTTGTATCACACGCTGCTCTGTGCTCATTCTGCCACGTCCTTCTTTTCATTCACTTTGGTTTGTACGCTATTGTCCTTTAGGGTCTGATGGAGGTCGTGGAGTTGGATTTGCATCAGTTACTTATTCTTTTCTGCTTTGCTTTTGGTTAGTATTTGTCTCATCCATTGTGTTTGAGAAATGAGGCTGTCTCAACAAGAAATGTGGACTAACCTGCTCTCGGTAAATGATTAACACCTCCTGAAAGTGTTTAATGAACAGTGTCCTTAACCAAAAGTGTCAAATTACCAGATGGAGCAGCAGCACCGGGAGAAATCCCCAGCAGCCACCGTGTTGTGGAGTATGGATGTGCTGCAGTGTACGCTGCTCAGGGAACAAAACAGAATCTGCGTTTGTCAGAAGACAGTCCATTGAGTATGAGTGGAAATATGGTGCTGTTTCTCACCTTCTGAACCAGAAGATCATTCTTAGACAAAACTCATCTGTGTGTACGCGATGCAGGATGTAGTGCGCACGTCTAATAACAAAAACACTTCAACTAATGATTCTCACAAAGCGATGGTCTCGTGGTGTCGTGTCTTTTGACGTGATGTGCTGCCATACTGCCATACTTCCATACTGCCATACTTCCAGCTGCTAGGACAAATGTGGAGTTTGTAAATAATTGTAAGTGAGGGACAATCTACTTTGACTTTGTGTGTGTGTGTGTGTGTGTGTGTGTGTGTGCGCGCACTGTGATAAAGGACAATAGAAAATTACAGCTTTAGGTGTGATATTAACTGATAATACCCACAGCCCTTTGTTCTTTATATAAAGCTTTAGTACCTTTAGGATCTTTAAGTCAAGCTTTAGTACCTTTAGGATCTTTAAGTCAAGCTTTAGTATCTTTAGGATCTTTAAGTCAAGCTTTAGTACCTTTAGGATCTTTAAGTCAAGCTTTAGTACCTTTAGGATCTTTAAGTCAAGCTTTAGTACCTTTAGGATCTTTATATAAAGCTTCAGTACCTTTAGGATCTTTAAGTCAAGCTTTACTACCTTTAGGATCCTTATGTAAAGTTTCAAGACCATTTTATTAAATCTGTCCAGTATCTAAGGAACAAAACACAATCGGACGTGTTACTCCTCTTACAATTTTTATCTATTAAACAACACAGAGTACGTTTTATCCACTTATAGCTACAGTTAATGTTGTGGAATGTCCAAAACAAGTTAATTTCCAGAATTCAATTCATTATAACAGCCATGAACAACGTCTTTTTCTCTCTTGTAGCTAGTAAGTGCCAAAAAAATGCAACTCGTCACGTAGCTGAGAAACCACAAGGTGCAAACTCAGCTTTGTGTCGGTGGAACACATAAAGCCGTGACACTAAAGTCTTCTTTCACAAATGTTTAAAGTCTTCATACAGAAGGCTTCACCAGAGCGTTATTCAGTTGATAATGTTTTACACTTTTAATTAAAAATACTTAAACTATCTGTTAATTGCTTGACTTGGGTTATGGTTAAGGTGTTAGACTAAGAGCAGACCGGTCTGATTCCAGCTTATGAACGAGGGCTGTGGTGTAACTGCACATTTAAAGTAAAACCTTTAATACCAATAACGCATTGAGAAGAATGGAGGAAAAAGGCCTGTGAGATGGCCACTCATTCCACTAAATCAAATCAAACAACTTCTGCATTTTCCTCGCAAATTTAGCGCAGGTCTCTACTTCCTAAGCATTTCTGCCGTATTTAACCAGTCTGTGGTTGCTGTGTGCTGTAATTACGTGATCAGTGGATTTCTGGTGCACTCATTTCTTTGTGATGACTTTGAAATTTCAACTCCAAGTATAAAACCATACTTTTTAATTATTATTAATATTATTATTTAAACCAACACAGTTTGCTGTGACCCATCTGTCTCTGCATAATTAAAATCTACTGCCCCACCCCTGAATCCAAGCTTGTCAAAATGTGACAAATGTGATCAAGGCTGTACACGTGTTCACTAAACAGATTACATCAGTAAAGTGAGGAGGCTGCGTGGGTTGAAAGGCCAAAACCACCTTTAGAAACCACAAAGGTGGAACAGTAACCTGACAGCAGAAGTGAAAGTGACTAACCCACATCATCGGGGTAGTGAAAGAGCTCTGTGCAGGTCCCAATCAGCACAACGGGCTTCTTCTTCAGGTCCTGTTTTTGTGTACAAGCTCCATACCTGATCAGTCTTCACTATAATCCTACAATCTGTCCGAGTTTTCAAGAATGAAATTATTTTAGGGAGATAATTTAGTCATTTTGGCTATAATGGTAAAAAAAGGGTCAGCAGTTCAAGTAGTAGTAGTTAATAGGAAGTGAGAAAGCTCATTTAGACTGTGCAGGTATCACTGAAAAGCTAGACCATTAAAAACAGCGGATTTTTAAGATTTGTACTATTTAAGCAGAAATTTGGGGTCTCTATGTAATGACTCTTACTGTTTTTTCTGTTTTTTTCTGCTCACGGTTCCTGTGGTATTGATTTTTCCCTGTTCGTGACTTTTGGTTCTATAGTTTCGTGATGAATGATTTAATCGTACAGAACCTCTAGACAAGGAAATGAGCATTCCCACCATCTCAGGTTTAAGAAGAGCAGGGGAAGTGTAATATTGCAGAATAATATCACCCACAGTAATACCAGGAAAGGTTTACCCTTTTACAAATCATCTGTCTAATGTCCACACGACTGACATTTTCACAGTTGATGCTTAGTGATGCTCAGTGCTGAGAAGGCGAGCGCAATGTTTTGGGGTCAAAACCTTCGTCCTTGTTTCCTCAAAAACCGAAAGAGCCAGTTTGACCGTGTTTTGCTGAGATTTTTCGGTGCCATCCCTATCAGATGAACTGATCTGTTAACCGTGTGTGTCTGGTGTATTAGATAGTATGTATCTGATGATGAGCTGAGTCAGACATGCACTGATAGATTTGATTGCATGTTAATGAAGTCGAAACATTCTCCGTATACCCTGCCTGAAAGCGAGAGAGCACACGCGAGGTGAGCGCACGTGAGCTGGGGGGAAGTGGACGCGGCTTCCAGGAAGTGTCTGTCAGTAACCAAGGGTTCAAAACACCTGCGCAGATCATTCCAGATACGCATTCAGTTCACTTATCTTCTGTTTTATTGGGGAGTAAAAGTCTACTCTAGTGTACTCCTGTGTTTCCGCAGAGCTCCTAGACACAACGCGTAACAGTTGCCAGGACTGGGAAAGTTATATAATAGGTGATAAACATCACTGGATATCGTGACAATGTAATTTTGTGTGAAGATGATAATATCGTTATATTGCACACGCCTACCCTGGATGGGACGCCAGTCCATCGCAGGGCACCTTGCGCACACTCGTTCACACCTAGAGGCAACATATCTGGTCAGACCGCCGGTTTGGGATGTTGGCGAAAACCAGAGAACCCGTAGGAACACAAGGCTAACGTGCAACACCGTGACCCAGTGCTACCTGCTGCAACAACGTGACCCAAAACAGACTGGATAAACCCTCCACCCCTGCCCAGATGATATTAGTATCTATTGGTGACTTGCTAGAGGACATGATTGGATGATTGGATGGTTTTTCACATGATATCACAAGCTTTGCTTGGTATCAGTCAGGTTAAAGATTGAAGGATTAGTGTAAATTAATGTTTTCTCTCAGTCTCTCATGAAAACGCCCGAGTGTGTGTGTGTGTGTTTGTGTGTGTGTGGATTGCTGTGAACCTTCTCTAAGTGCTGTTTTATGAGGTCTTAATTTGCATAACTGAACTGGCCGTTTTTTTTTGTTCCCGTTGCTCAGGGCGCGTTTTACAGTGAGTGTTAAAAACCTCGAGCTCTTTCATGAGTGTCTCCGACTAAGACGATTGAAACCCAGGATAGACGCTTGTGAATGGCAGATGAGTAACTTCAAGGAATCTTACATGTTGAAGCAAGTGTCAGTCCCGGTGCCACAGAAAACACCGATCAATTCTATCCTTAATTGATTAATTATATCCTTAATGTGCGTAAACGATCCTGCTTAGCTTGTTTTATTTCACTGAGGTTCAAGCTTTCTGAACCAACTCTGCTGAAATGTGTTTTCCTTTTCTCTTCCTCGTTGAGGTGAAGTGGGATGGAGTGAGCAGACAGACAGGTAAAAAAAAAAAAAAGAAATGTGGGTAAGAAATGAAGGGAGTGGAAATAGATCACAGAAATGGAGCAGGGGGATGGGGAGACTCGTTTATGACTCCTTCTCTTGATTTCTCTCCCCTCTGTCTCCGTGTGACCTGGTTTTGTTCGAGTCTGTGTGAGAGAGAAATACAGTCCCAGTCGTCCTCCTCCCTTTCCTCTAGTCTTTAATATCTCTCTTGTGAATGCATACACATTCTTAGGTCGCATTTAAACACCCACCCAAACACACAATGCTAAGCGTAGTTCAGTAGTTACACATTCTCTCTACTTCACATTCATGTCATCGTTCCAGTGCATCGCATTTCTGTGTGCTGACACACGGTGCTTTCCCGAGGCCCAGTTGCCTTTTGCCTTGAATGCAAGTAAGACAGTGCCAGGAAACTGCAACAAGCGCTAATAGTGGCCCATTGGGGCAGGAATTACTCTACCCCATTCTTGGGCAAGGAGCAGAGGGAGCAGAGGACAGCTCTTGTTTGTTTATTTGTTTAATAGAAAGTAATCGGTATTAAATGTAATGAATATCTGCAAACAAAGACAAAGTGTAAGTGCAGACAGTGTGTCTGTCATGTACAGAACCATTTCTTTTCCAAAAAATGATTGGAAGAGGGAAATAAACCCCTTATATATATATATATATGTAGTGGATAACATCTGTATATCAGAAATGCGTGTGCACTACAGTGACCTTATTTCCCATGCAAAGCCTGAGAAAAAGAAGAAAAATGTGTCTCTGTTTTCAATAGCCAAATTTTTCTGGCTAGTTTCAGGTCTTTTTGCAATGTAGTTGGGCTGAAACCTTGCAAGCCTGGTGAATGATATTAACTGCTCTGTGTTTGTCTCACACACAGGAAACTCACCTGTTGTGTCAAACACAGCTGAGCAAAGGTTTAGTTTAAAACAAGCTGCTAGACCTTATGCTGGATAGCTGTATGTTGCCAGCTCTCAGCTTCCTGTTACGGGGTTATTCTACTCAGATGGTAGCCTGTAGCATATGTCTAGTGTAATAACCTCTTGACTTAAGTTTGTTTGAGGCTATGTCGTTATTCAGACTATCCCGCCCCACCAAAATCTCTGGTCATGAGCCGCTGATGAATGCAATTCACTGTTAGGATTTTGGAGATGAGCACACCGGCGATGTGTGCTAGCCTCTGGAAGTTAAACTTACCCATAAACCCCCTCTGTGTAGATATGTGAGCATGCTTCAGTCATAACTAAGCAAGCTAATGAAGGTGATTGTGCTTTCATTGGATTTGAAACAGGATCTTCAAGTGCGTTGAGTTCCGCTGAGAGTTAGCAAGCCTCAGTGTTGTGATAATGTCTCTCAGCATCATGATAGTTTTGTCCTATCACATATCATCTGGCTACTGTTGTTAGTTACTAACACATGTTAGATAACTGTGCCGTTTTTTTGTTTTTTTTTTGGTTGTTCATATTTTGTTGAGTATCTGTTTCCTCTGGTCTTTTCACTTTGCCTTCTTAGGTGTTTAATTATTCAGGATCCGAGAAGCAGCCAAGAACAGAGCCCTACCCTCTCGTCATGTCTAAGCTGTGCTCGAATAATACGGTGACTCATCTTTTAAAGAGGCTTGAGATAATTATTATCTCCAAAGATAAAAAGGTGCTGGTTTTTTTCCCTTTAAATTGGCTCCGAAAGTAAAGTAGGGCATCTTGTAAAATATAGAGCCGTCAAACTTCCTGCTGGGCCGATTCCACAGAGACACGTTAAACTTTAACTGTTCTGACCTCTCTTTGTCAGTCTCAGATTGTCTCTTTCTCAGACCGAGTTGTTGTGTAGTAACTTGACCCTTAACCTTTGTGCTTTCTTTATTCGGCTCCTCTGAACCTACGTCAGTGTTGTAGTGAGTACCGAGCTGCGTGGCTAGTAGAGAGGGTATGATGCATCGTACCTGAGCTGTCCAGGCATTTGGGTGGTGTTGTGCAGAGATTTCCTAAAATAGCACAGTGATTATGTGCAGTCCGTTAGTGGAAAAGAATAGAGAGCACCAAGAGACACTGGGCTGGGACTACAGGATGTTTTTTATTGTTATGACAATAGCAGCTCATTAAAGTTTCAAATATACACTCAGTGTCCTCTTTAATAGGAACGCCTGTACAGCAGCACATTCATAGAGCTATCTAATCTGCCAGTCATGTAGCAACAGCACGATGGATAAAATCATGCAGATACAGGTCAAGAACGTCAGTTAATGTTCACACCAAACATCAGAATGAACATCTCTGCGACTTTCAACAATGGATGTTGGTACCAGAAGGGCTTGTTGAATATTTAATAAACATTCTCTAGAGTTTACAGAGAATGGTGCGAAAAACAAAGAACATTGAGTGAGCGACAGATCTGTGGGTGGAAATGCCTTATTGATAAGAGAGTTCTGAGGAAAATGGCCAGATTGGTGTGAGCTGCCAGTGAGGATATAGTAACGTAATCACCTTTTACAACCGTGGTGAGCAGAAAAGCATCTCAGCTTGCACAAAAGATCGAACCTTGAGGTGGATGGGCTGCAACAGCAGAAGTCCTCACTGGGTTCCACTCCTGTCAGCCAAGAACAGCAATAGTGTGTGTGTGTGTGTGTGTATATGTGTGTGTGTATATATATATATATATATATATATATATATATATATATATATATATATATATTTTATTAAATGTATGTATACATACATACATTTCTGCACCAAAGACATGATCTGTCATCATATAGACTACTTAAACAGCAAGTATGTGGACACCTGACCATCACACCCTAATTGCTTGTTGAACATCCCATTCCAGATTCAGTCCCTTTGCTGTTATAATAATCTCCACTCTTCTGGGAAGGCTTTCCACTAGATTTTGGAGTGTGGCTGTGGGGATTTGTGCTCATTTAGCCACAAGAGCATTAGTATTACACTGATGTTACAGTAGGTGAGGAGGTCTGCGGTGCAGTCGGTGTTCCAGTTCATCCCAAAGGTGTTCAGTGGGGTTGAGGTCAGGGCTCTGTNCTACAATATACAAAGACATTATTGACAGTTGTCTGCTTCTAACTTAGGGAAGAACTGCTTATGGGTGTGATGGTCAGGTGTCCACTAACCTTTGGCCATATAGCGTTCATGTTTGTTTCCCTTAATCTGTTAATGCATGTCACTAACGATCTCTCCGTACATTATTATTATACACTACAGCTACTACTTTTGGACCTAGTTAGTTAGGTTTCTAGGCAACCAACACATGGGAATGGACAGTCACACGAGCTTTTACACGCTTGTTAAGCTAGTTAATAAATGAGATTTTTTTTCCCACCTCATAAATATGGGTCACATATTTAACACACATGGGCTGTTTTCCCTCATGGGTACTTTATCTACTGGAGCATGTTCTCAGGTGCATGCCTGATGGACAGAGGTGTGTGAATCCCTGTTTAATTCTAATCATAGCCGTGGAAAACTTCTAGTCCCATGCTTGACCCAGATCCAAAAATGTTCTCCTATTGCGATTTTTGGTTTCCACTTTGCTTCCATAAAAACTTCAAGGGGAACCAGGAGATTAATTCTGGCACTGTTAAAGCAGGTCATTATTTCTCCTCTCTTCCTGAATTGAGTGAGTAGCTGTGGATGAGGCAGACTGAAAGCATGGAGCAGTGAAGAGGGCCCCTCTTTCCTCCCGGTGATTCATGCCTGAATGCGCAGCCCACCGCAGTGCTCATCACAGGGCACGTATTACTGGAGTCTTCTCATAAAGCATGCGCTTGTTTTAATGCGCTCGCTGACAGAATGGGAGGGCTCGTTGTTTATTACAGGGGAAACACATGGGTCCTGTCAGGAACACGCGCTGTTGACTCACTGCGTTCAGTGGCATTGTTTTGTTTTTTTGTTTTTTTGTTTTTCCTGCTCTGGCTCACTGCAGGGGCTTTTGGAGACGACTCAAACTTTTACACGGGTACAGGGTGAGTGTATGTGTGAGTGTGACACACTCATATCCTGCTTGGTCACAATCTAAAAGAACAATATTATTAATCTCATCCTGATGTGTGTATCCGTGAGGAGACTCTCAGATAGCCCCGATATTAAAGGTGTTCAACATGTTGAAATGGGTTTCTAGATACTTCTGCAGCTCACGGATGCCTAAATAACTAGGTCATAACTTGTGTGTAGACTAGCCTGACTTACACATGACACCCAAAAGAAATTACGAGTGTGTTTCAAACATGTCTTTTCCAAAATGTCCTCTAGATTTACATTTCCTTATTTGTATTGTAATAATGCGAGTAGACTTAACAGACTTCCAGACATTTATTTCTGTTGAAGTGTGTAATTTCTAAAGCTTTATTTATGTCTGACAGTACAGGGATGGACAAAGTAAATTGTAAATTCCTGGAAACTTCGTATCGCCCTCCAATTTGGAAGACGTGACAGTAAATTTAGTTGACTTATGATACTAGTAAATGCATATTTGGCCCGGCTTTGGTTCCTGTCTTAACGAAAAAAAAAAAAAAAAGGCAGACAAGACACAGAAGGCTTATCTCGTGCAAAAAAATGTTACAAGCTAGCAAGGAAAATAAACTCAAATTGTTTGCTAGCTGCTTGAAACTTCAAGTCCACTAAGAAATCATTCAAACTACATTAACTTGGGTTCATCGACACACTACTCTAATCTACGCATCAATGCACGTGACAATGTCTGTCCTCGGTCATTCGTTTACTGGACGAATGAGAATAGTTTGTCAGAATCTGTCACTGTTATTACAGCAGGCAACAGGATTGAGGAATGACTTAAGGGTAGGAATAATATAAACCAGTGCGAGCATGATGCGTTCAGAAATACATATCGCCATGTTGTGAAAGCCACTGCTTTTTTTTCCTGGTTGGTGGCGACCAGTATATCAGCAGACCTGACCCCAAAACGCTCAAACTGAAAGCCCAGACACACATTCTGCTTGTCCCCTGACACCCAGACGTAAGATTTGTGTTCTACCCCTGTGATCTAATAGGAAATTTCCAGCACTGCAGTGTGTTAGTCCTCTGGCTCCACTGAAGTTAAATGTGAAGTGTTGTTTGGACGCTCTTCTCTAAGCACAGCGCACATCCAATACTGTACTAGGAGGGAGGAATGCGTTTGGCATGCCATCACAACCGTGTCCAGTGTTTGTGTTCGGTCTCCAGTTTCTTGCTCTCGAGATGTCTGGAATCTCTGATTGTCATGGAACATTAGGAGGGAAATTTCCATTTGTGGAATGTGAAGAAGCAGCAGTTCTGCCTTGGAATTCCAGGCGCTCTTTTGTTCTCTCTCTTTATCTTTACATCGCTTTCCTTCCTCGGCTGATTTCCTTTCACCAGTTCATACCCCACTGGAGTGGTACTGGCTCATATCACTGGGGTAGGGGTGTGTGTATGTGTGTGTGTGTGTGTGTGTGTGTGTGAGAGAGAGAAGGAGAAGGGGCTGTCAGTCGTCTTGTAGGGTAATAACATCTCAGTGGTGAGGTGGAAAGATTTCCCTGAGCCTCAGATCCTGTGAATGATAGAGACACACACACACACACACACACACACACACACACACACACACACAGATGCCCCTATTCGTCAGTGCTCCTGCCTCCTGCTCTCCTCCCCCACCATCCAGGGAAGACTTCAGGGAACCTCTGAACTCATCAGTGCCATGCTTTAGCCCAGATGTGGCCTTCCACATGTGCACATAATAAGCACGTACGCATGACACTCCTGGGCAGGATATTTTTACATAATGGTTCAGATTGCTGTATCTCCAGCTGTGGGCGGTCGCAGGGGATTTCACTATTCAAATGCGTTCCATCGAAATATAAAATGGCATTTTAAAGCAGCGATGACATGGTTTCCTTGGCATGTTTCTGCATCTTAGACTATTTCCTCCATGCTATTAAAGAATAGCCGTCTGAGCGGCAGCTGTGACGGCAGCTTCGGCTGCTCGGATAACATTTCTACAGTAACGCTTACACAGGGAATTGTATGGTGGATGCTCCACATTAAAAAAAATGTGTAATCATTCACAGGGTGAAGTTTTCTGCGAGGAGACGTTAATGTCGTATTTTTTAAATGCTAAAAAGCTGCATTTCTGCATCTTAATAACGTTTGACTAATTAAGGCGGTGGGAAGAAGCAAGGGAAATTGGCAAGGGAGCGACTGCTATAAGTGTTCTGTGTGATGATGAGCTCTAACTTGTTTCACAGACTTTCTACAACATGAGATGTAACTATAAACGGAAAAGTATGATTAACAAGTCAAAAATGTTAGTGTTGGCACATTGCAGTGACATAAGGGGAATTAACCACGTTGGAACATGCTGATATCAGGAAAGCGATCGGCTTCAGAGCGGTACCAGTAACCCCGCTTGACATTATTGATGATTTTTGTGTAACTGCACACCCCCAGCATGCTTCAGATCAGTAGACAAGTAAGTCCGGTGCAAAGGATGTCGGGTGTTCACTGTGAACCGAGTTACACAAGCCATCTACACACAAGGCTGTCTAAAAGTAGAAGACAGTATCTTAAACCTTGTAAATGTGTAAATATGAATATATAAATAGAAACCGATTGAGGCAGCCCTGGCGGATCAGTGATCTCGACTGATGCCTGTTTGAGTTAGCAGCAGTAATCTGGTGAGGGAAACGTCTGTGCACAGCCGAGACGTATTCTTTAACGACGAGTTCCTGCGTCTCGTTTAATTCCGTTATCATTAAGACCAGTGTGACACACAGCCTGTGTGCTTTTCTTCTGTTTTTACTGCAGTCACTTGTTTATCCAGCGCTTTGACCATGCGCTGCAACGGTGTGTTAAAGAAAAGTGAATAACGTGATGGTACATTTTCAGAAAATAAGCGTGTGTCGCGTCGCAAACTGGACGCTAGCAGCCTCCGAAAGACGGGGCACGTCAAACTCCCGACGATCTTGCTCGTCGCAGTGTGTTTAACTTGGCAAAGGAGCAGCTTAAACTTTCCCTGCAGTTCAGTCCAGCCATACACACACACACACACACACACACACACCTCTTTCATTCTGCCCTCACATGCTCTCCATTTCGCTTATAATCACCAGTTCATCCAGGGATATCCCCCCCAACCCCTATGAAAAGCCACACTTAGCGCGTTGTTAGGCTGTGGAGAATTTAGTGTGTGATTAGAGCTCATTAGCTCCTAGGGATTAGTGTTGCGACTTGTTCATGTTCAAGCTGAATTCAACTTCTGTGCTACCACCAGCACGTTTTGTGGTAGATGGAACAGAGTTGAGAAGAGCCCAGTGTTGAGTCCTGGAGACGCACAAAGAGCTAAAGAGACACCAAGCACATACTCTGAGCAGTGATGGACAAAGTTGCTATGTTTCTAGCTTTAGAGGTAGTAATTAGTGTGTTGATTTCTACACAATATTTACATTTTATTTGTGGTTTTAAACTTTTCTTTTCTTGCTATTCTCTGTAGATGGCTCGCTCCCGAAAAGTGAACCCAAGAGTGATGTGTCCAGTCAGATAAAAGGTAAGGAGTTTTTTTTTCCTCTCCTAAGTTCAGGTTTGGCATTCTGTACTTCATTTCTAATCTAATTCACCACAGCTGTAGCGTATAAGCAGATTGCTACGGGAAAGCCTTTCCATGTTTGCTGTAGTGAGGAAAGAACAGAAAACCTGTTTATTCCAAACTCATTTCTAATCGAATCATAAGGGGCAGCTGTTGGGGCAGTCAGTAAGAAGTTGAATGTTTAATGTGTACTTCAAACTCTGTCATATGGTTTCTGTTTATTTTATTTTATTTTTTCCTCAGCACAAATAAGGCATAATTTAGTGCAATACCATGAAAGTAAATGTGGAGTCGCGAGTACTTAGGGGACTAAACTAACAAGTCTTCGACTAATATAAAACGCACGTCTCTGACAGGAGTGTCGGTCAGGTGTAGTGTAAACCACAGATTTATATTAATGCTCTCCTGCTAGCATGTTGCACTTCTGTAGTAACAGAGAGTTTCGAGGGACTTTGGGAAGTGGTGTTATTTAACAAAGAAAAGCATCTGTTCACTGATGTAAGCAGACGTTTATGTAGCATTTTGGGAAGGAGTCTCCAGTGTCGGTGCTTTGTACCAGGGATAGCTAAAGCCGATCCTTTCGTTTTTCAGAGACCGACAAAAGTTTGAGGATAGAAGACTTTGCGTTTTGTCTGTGACAAAGTGCGTTTTTTATCTCTGAGAGAGACTCTCTCTCTCTTTCCTCCACTTCCTCGTAAGTCACATTGACATTTGGTTATTTTTCATAGTCTTCCGCAAGAAATTTAGATTTTTATGATGTACGTGGAGTAAAACTTTGTAGGAGAATAATCACCGTTAGGGCTGTAAAACTCCACCCCTCATTGTTGATTGTTTTCCTCTAGAAGCATGTCTCACGGTGTTGTATTCCTTACATGCTCTGCAGATACGGTGGATAGAAATGAGACTGAAAAACAGTGGAGTATTACTTTAATACGCTGCGCAGCTCTTAGGCTCTCTGACCGTGTGAACGCCTCACACACTGAACCTTCGCAGCCGAAGCTTATTAACACCATTAAAGTCAGGATGATTCCTCTCTGGATTGTTTTCGGGGCTTTGGAGTTTGCCGTGAACGTGACATTTTTAACGAGAGGGAGTGCTATCGCCCATCCGTCTTCTAGCAGATTCCGTTCCTTCGACCATTTTAGAGCTGTTACAACGTAGTGACTAGTTTTTTAGGAAGGAGGACCTATGGACTCCCATGAAACATCTTCAAGATTATACCACAAATCAAACCGTCTAGACCTGGATGATGAAAATTTTTCCTCCTGCACTCCGGCCCTGGTGTTTCTTCAGTGTGTTCATTCCAAACAGCTCCAAAAGAGCCATTACTTACGTCTTATAGCTCTGTACAGACTGAGTGGATTAACCTGTAGCACCATCCGGCTCTGAATGATAGCTTAAGCACACCGAGTTCACACATTATCTTACTGATACACTGCCTGGCATAAGTATTTAACCCCTTGACTGTTTCCTGGAATGGAGACTGAAGCTGAAATGGATTTAATTGGGATTATACATGATGTGTGATGTGTGACATGGATGTGCATAAAATAGCCCATAATACTGAAGTGGGAGGAAAAATCGAAAGTAAAATTCTGTACAAATAAATATGTGATTGCATAAACATTCCCCCCCTGTTGCTGTGAGTCTGCTAAATTAGTTCTGGTGCAATCAGACGCCATCAGAAGTCACATCATTAGCCGAATGACGTTGATCTGTGAGCAATTAAAGCTTCATGTGACAGCCGTATAAATGCTCCTGCTTAGGGCCGGGCTCTGTGATGATATAATATCCCTGTTGTGATTAATTATCTTATAATACACGTTCCTGAGACATTGTGGGTATTGTGATGTATTATTATTATTATTATTATTATTATTTTAATGAAATGACAAACTGTCTGAATCTTAACATTTTTAATGTTTTTTAATGTTTTTCATATATTTACACCCCTCCCTCCTCCTTTTCAGCGTTCAGTTATTTTTGGACCCATTAAAATAGGTTCATTTTGAAATGCAACACCACTTTCTTTGCTGGCAGTTTGTTAGGAAACCTTTACATCATTATGTATATTGTGTTTTGTAGAAATGTCTTAAAATATATATAGTGAATATAGGGTAGTGGTATAATATGTTTTGTCATATTGCCTGCAGCTGTTTCTGGAAGGCCTAAGAGTTATACACGTAGAGAATACACGCGTACGAACATCATCATGAAGACCAAGCAGCTATCAAAGTTCCAGAAAAAGGGTCAATGAAAAGGTTTGGTAAAAACGAAACAAAGAAAAAAGCCATACTTCTCCAGAGCACCATTAAATCCATTATCGAAAAAAGTAATAAAATAAAATAAATAAATCTGTTTCAGGTTGTAACACTACATAGTTCAAGGGGGCCAATACTTATGCAAGCCACTATATGCTTATATAATCTTACTGATGGACATACACACACATGCTCATTTTATGTGTGTGTGTGTGTGTGTGTGTGTGTGTGTGTGTATATATGTATGTGTATATATATAAACTGGCTCAACTGCTTTGCCATTAAACATCTTCTATTTTTGAGGAGTTATTCGCAGCACTTGGGCCTTTAACTTAACAACTTTCCACCGCTGTGACCTTTTCTTGTTTGTTGAGAGTTATCGATTAGTTTTTTTTCCCCCCACCTTGATCTTCTGTAGTCTGGGTTTCTGTCTGCCATCAGCCTGCACACTCGCCTCAGAGAGAGCACACACATCATTTTTAAGAGAACTAGATGTAGACAGATTATGGATGAAGTTCTCTTCACGCTTCGCTATTTACTTCTTCCGATGTTCCGATCAATAAAAACAGTCTCGCTGTTTATTTCCCATTATCATCCAAATCTTTTCTTTTCTTGGTGTGGCTAAAATGAGAGAGGTGCCTAAGGGAGGTGTTGAAATGGGTCTTATTTCTCATCCTTCATGCCTAGCCTGACTGAGGAGGAAAACACTTTCCTGATTGGATGGAGTATGATGTTGTCAGTCTTGTGGACTCGCTGTATGAAAGGAGCATGTGTTGTATGGTTGAGTGTGGTTTCATGCCCATCCATGGGGTCTCAGAGGAGATGTTCTCACATTCTGCAGGGATTTTAAACACTGCCCATCCTCATTAGTGGGGTTAAAATAAGCTTCTGCCTCACCCATGCGTACCCCACCCTCTCCAACGAGAGTCTCTTCAGCTATGTGCATTCAGTTCATGCAGCCTGAGCAGCCGGCTGACCCCGTAACACACCCCTTTACCCCCGTAACACACCCCTTTACCCCACGTATCACAGTGTCCAGCAGCAGCAAATGTGCCTTACCCTGCTGGAATAGGGCCAGTGAATGTACATGCCTCAGAAACACAAGGGATCTGAGAGATTTGTTCCTCACATATCTTTATTTCCTTGTGATTTGTGAAGTAAGTGTGTGTGTATATATATATATATATATATGTGTGTGTGTGTGTGTGTGTGTGTGTGGTGGTCTGAGGAAACCTGTCTGATGTTGCTGTGACAGAAACCAGTCAAACATCACAGAAACATGGATTTGATCAAAATAACTCTTTCCTGCCTCTGACATACTTTGATACCTCTGCTTGAAGGAAAAAATAAGAATTTCACAATGTGGAAATGTTTTTGATTAAAGGTCTTAGTCTTCATTGATTAGGCTTTCTGAAGGCGCTTTCACACCTATTAATCCGGTTACCAATTAGAGCAAAATTCATCCTTTTTGCTCATTCGCTGTTTGGTTTGGTTTGGTTTGGTTTGGTGTGGTTTGGTTTGCCGCCGCGCATAATTAAAGGAACCAATAAGCAAAAAGAAATCTGGCTGTGGGAGGTGAAGGGCCGAAAACCTACACGTTCATTCATGATGAAATACATGATGAAAGAAGGTAAACAAATCCCCAAAATCAGATGAGCAAGGACGCCATGGAGCTGGTGTGCAATGAAACATGAGCTAATTATATAAATAACTAGTTAAAAAAAAGCATTTGTGCAGTACTACAGCTCTGTGCTTTGGCTCAGTTTGTGCTTCTTGGCCCTGTTCAGCACAAAAAATCTGCAAAAAATGCTGCAACTCAAAATACACGGCATGTTTGGATCACATCGAATCGCGCTCTCGCTGCAGTCGGACCACGCTCTGAATGTCTGTGTGCCCGGGTGCAACTGCTGCATTTTCCCTGCTTTAATGAGCTGCACCAAAGAGGAAACCGCATCAGGGTTCATTCAAATGGACTGAACGCTGCGTGTGGGAAAGCAACCTCAGAAATCTTATTTGGTAAATAAGGAGCGAGTTGAAGAAACACGGCTGCAGAAGTTGTGCCTAGAGGCGTTTTATTTGTTAGCTTGCTAACTGAGCATTCTTTCCTCACACGGTGAATGTCATGCACTGATCAAGCTGCTGGCCAGAGCAGAATGGACATAAGCCTGGGTTGCACATGCGCCATCGCTTACACTGTAGACATGGCAGCAAAGCTGCAGTGTTTGAATGCTAATAAAAAATGAGAAATTTAGTGGAACATTGTAAATTTTAACTCCTCGAAGTGATGGGTGATTATTTCAGCACTGACGTGATGGTGATCAGTCGAGGCAAGAACAATGCTCTTTCTTCTGTTCAGAGAAGAAAGCATGATTAACATTTCCCAGCGGTCATTTTTATTACTTTTACATTTTATTTATTACATGTTAAATTTATGAAATTGATGTATAGTAGTTGTTTTTCAGTGGAATTGGCTTGAAATCTTTAATGTAATTTGTCCGTTTTCTCTTTAAGCAGAATTTACAGCGCTAGGACTTTACTTGTGATCGAGAGAGCTGCTTTCCTGAAGAGAAATATGTTTCATAACTTTACCTAGTAGAAACCCAGAACACATTTATAAGACCACATAAACAGCTACTGTACAAAAATGCCTGACACGGTGAAGAACGCCGATGTTGAGCAGCACATCTCGCTCATATAATAACAGCTGATACAGTGGCACCCTTCTACACACTTAATTACATGGCTCTTCATTTAGCTGAGTGATAATTGGCTGACAAATCGCCTGCTCCGATTATGGCTTGATGATGTAAGCATCTCTTACATCATGTCTTGCTATTGGTCAGCGAGGACGGGCTCAGCTGCTGAAGCACTCAATTCCTCACCACCTTCTGCCAGCTGAAGTTCCGCTCGAACAGGGAGAAATGTGTTTAATAGAGTTTAGTGCACAACTCCAGCTGTGAAATATGGGATCCGACTCGCTGCCCTCTGCTCAAGGTTCAAAGTATTGATCAACTTTTAGCATAATGCAGTAATACAACACGCTTTTGTACAATAGTGGGGTCTGGAAAGATTTCTTTTAGAGTACTGGCGCCCCAGGTCCTCAACACACACACACACACACACACACACACACACACACACACACACACACAGAGTCAGAGGTCCTACAGCTGTGTTTGCTATAAATATACACAACCATCCAATCAAAGACTCTTTGACCTCGCACTACCAAAATAGTTCAACACACACAGAGGACTTACTGATATCGTAAGTCACAGGAGATAACGGTTCAAACAGACGACAGAAGCCTTAATCGATGTGTAAGCGGCCAGAGTGTGTACTACAGCACTTTACAGTGAGACTGAATGCACTGAAACACCTAGAGACCCACAGAAACGCCTTCATACACATGCACACGCACACACACGCGCACACACACACACACACACACACACACACACACAGCAAAGATAAGACAGACACTTAAACAGGGACACTCTGGTTTTCACACATTTCAACCCCTCTTTGCATTACTGTCAAAGTTCCTACAGCTTTTTATTTCTTGATAAAATGCTTCGAGTGAAAGTCGTGATTATTCCGAGTAACGGTTAAATCTTGACATATGACAAAGCACACAGGATTCGACTCTTTGCTTTGATGTGTTCCAGCTTTCAGGGACTCCTCCTTTTTTTAGCACTGGATTAAGTTTTTGCAAGCCTCATAGGTGCCTGTACTGTTCTCCACTTCCCCTTTTAGAAAACTAACCGTCACACTCAACAGTTTCCGAGAGCTCAGCTTAACCGAAGCTCAGGAATTTGAGTAACGGAAAACACTCCATTCATGTGAGCCTGGATCTCTGTGGGCTGTTTTGGTTTAAAGTTTTCTTTTTTCTTCGGGTGGGAGGAGTTCTTGCTTACTGGATGTCCACGCTACATTTAAAATTTGCTGCGGCCTCCCTGCTTCCCTCTGTGGGCCTCAGGCTTTTCCAGTGAAGGAAACCAAGGAAAGATCTGTGGAGAAGAAATGATTTCCAGCTCTCTGCTTCTAGAGTGCACACGAGGCCCCTTTCTACTGACATTCACGAACTCTTTGTGAAGCTGAAGACCTTTTAGCATAATCCAGTACAGGAACTTCCAGAGCTGGAGCTGCTTTTCTGTCCAAGATCTACACATGGGTGACAAATTAAAGGAAAAAATGGCGACTGTGTTATGTTGGGGGAATTTTGCTGGCATGGCTTGGGTCCACTTGTCCTCTTAGAGGGAAGAGTCACTGCTAATCAACACAAAGTTCTTCTGACTGATGGGAGTGGTCTCTTCCAGGATGACTCCGCCCCCATCCACAGGACACGAGGACCCACTGAATGTTTTAATGAGGAGGAAAACGATGTAAATAATGTCATGACATTTGCAATCACCAAATCTCAACCCAACTGTTAAAGAGCTCTGTGCACTAGGGCTGAGCGATACGAGACACGAAACATCAGTATCGTGAGAAATTGTCAGTATGGTTTTCTGACAGATCATGCTGCCTTTTTTATTAAGTTAAAATTAAATAATCACAAACACTACTGTATTGCTGGGAAATGGCTCGAAAACATATCTCACAACAAATATATCATACATCATGTATTATAGAAATACCTTCAAGAATTGAGAATACCACCCACTGCTACTCTTCATCATCTTCATCATCATCATCATCATCATCATCATCACCATCATCATCATCATCATCAAAAAGCCAACTGAGGGAATATCTTTAGGAAGAATGGCGTTCATCCTCCAGTACAATTCCAGAGACTTCCAGAGTAGGATCTGTGCTGAGACGCACTAAAAACACTTTATAAAACAATTTATTTTGTTTTTTCCTTTAATTTGTCATCTGTCTGTATGTAGATTTTGTAATTTCGAAGCAAGCGATCAAACATGACGAGAAGATGTTTTGTTTGTCGATTCACTCTGGTCATTGTGGACTTGTTTGTAATCCTGATTCTGCCGCTGCTTTATTTTGTATATCCAAAGAACTGAAAAAAGCAAGATGAATGAAGGGGTGGTGTAATATGAGAAGAGTTACGAGGCTGGAGGATGGGCGGAGGTAAAGGTGCTTATATAGAAACTATTATGCAGGTAGAGAAGGTGCTCTGTTTGATGATGGAGGGGCTCTGAAGGTTTACGAGAGATCTCCCACTTCATGCAGAAGACCCACAGCTGCTTGTACAGCAATAGAACCTGCTCAGGATAAACACACACACCCCCTCATGCAGCGTTTGGGGGAAATGTAGCAGTTTTCTGCTGGAGTTACTCGAGGACGTAAGCACACATACAGAATCATCAACCCAATTCTTTAGTCCTTACAACTAAAAAGAAACGAGGAAGATCTGGTTAGAGTATCAGAGTCCAGGCTTGAAATGTGAGTGATCCAGTTTTTTTTTTCTCCCACTGTCACACTAGTAATTATGCAAGTCATCGACACATTTTTTTCATGACCCAGAATTTGCTGAGCTATTTTCACTCTCTTCCATTAAGCTCTGCAAAACCGTTAACTTTGCCCTATAATCATGAGATTGCTGAGCAGCACTCGGATCCATCCATCAGTGGAGAAATGATCCATATTGTGCATTTGTCTGCTAGTGAGGTGAGGTGAGGTGAAGTGACAGTCTTCTTTTGCATGTGTGTTCATTAATTTTAGCTGAAATAGCGCTCTGTGTAAACAGCAGCATGCATGTGTTTTGTGCATCAGTAACCCTCAAGAAATTGGTCTAGAGATTCTAGGTATAATTCTGCTTCTCTGGCCTGTCTACTTTCTCTGTGTGTGTGTGTGTGTGTGTGTGTGTGTGCGCGTGTGCGCGCGCTCCTACTTTTCCCAAACCTGTTATTAGGGGGCCTGAACTCAGGGAACTGGAGGGACAGGAAATATCACACACATTAGCAGTTTATGAAATATTTCTGTGAAGCATTTTAATGCACTTCTGTATTTGTGCACCAGCTGGATTTGTAAATCGAGTAACGTCCTGTCATGTCGTTCTACTTATCCTTTGCAAAACACAGAATGGTTAGTTTTATGTTTTGAGAGAGAGCAGAGATCTCTAGAGTATCTCTAAAGTCAGTGGGTGCAAGACAAATGGGCGAGGTCATTTATTTTGAGGCATTACTGAATGATATTGAAGTTGGAGGAGGACAGGCTGGGAGAGTTTTGTCGAGACTGTGGGTAGTTTGTCACAGAGCGCTGGCATGTTGATGGCAACAGGCTTTTTGTCAGTGTCATCAGCATGATGCGTGGCACAGACACCTTCATCCATCACAGCTCTTTACTGTCGCCCACCTGTCTGTAGCCATTTAGAGCCTGGTCACTCCAGCAACGCTTTCCCTCTGCTTCTCAATACTGCCGATGCTTTCCCGTTCCCTGTAGACCAGGGCTTTCACAATCCGTTTTACTGTTCAAATACGGCTCCAATCTTTATCATGTTTACACATTCAACAGCAAACACTCAAGAGAACCTGTTTAAGATTGCGTGTTATACTTTTAATCACCTAATCACGTATTTCAGACCATGTTCTTCTAACTTTTGGCCAAATAATCCTTCTTGCTTCTTGTAGGAAACGAGGTGTGAAATGAATATAGGGTACGCTAAGTGTAATTTAGGGCACACTTCATTTTCACATCAAATCTTCAGTTCATTCAGTAACCTCATGTTCATGGTGCTGGAGGATCTGGAGCTTATCCCAGGAATGGCAGGTGGGTGTGGGATGACTGGTGATAGCATTGGTAGATACTGGAACACGATCGATTTCATCCATAGCGATGGTTACTAGCTGGACGAAGTTGATGCCTGGCAGGAAAGTGGTGTCTGCAGATTTAAGACAGACAAAAATAACTTGTTGTATCTCCTAAATATAAAGTGTTTGTTTTTCACCTGCTATGTAGTCCTGTACAGACCTTAATAGCCTGCTGTCTGATTTCTGAGCAGAGCAGCAAAGCATGTTTCTCTGATCCGTCCTAGATTCCCTCGTCCGTGCCGCCAGACAGGAAAAGCAAAACATGAACAGGGGCTCAGATTAGGAAACTGAAACCACATGTTGTTTATCAGGACTACCTCACTATACAAGATTCAGTAAGTATCTCCGGGTGATACGATCATCAGTTGCTGATAGTTACTGGGCATGATAGGAGGATGGCATACTGTACATGATCTCCCAAGACTAATACAGCACCCCAGTCCATCTCAGGGCATCATTCATACGCTCATTCACCCCGAAGAGCAGTTTAGCGTAGCTGGTTTATGTACAGGCTTGTTTTTAGGAGGTGGGAGGAAGCTGGAGAACTTGGAGGAGACCTGCATGGAATAAAGCACTATGGACGATCTGCAACACTATTGTGTGGTACCTTATATAGAGAGCACATCATGATCGAAGCCCAGTTGAAACATTGCCTCTGATTAACGTTGCCTTTACTTCAGAAAGCAAAAGAAAGCAGAAACGCGCAAACTCCACGCGCACAGGGTGGAGGTGAGACTCAAACCCCCCAACCCTGGAAGTGCGACGAAAACATGCTGACCACTAAGCCTCCATATTTATCATCAGTTTACTCTGTTTATTAACGATGCCACTGAAATATTTTGCGTGGAAATGGTCAAAATAGACTTTCAATAGTTTGATCACATCTGGATGATTAAATTGCTTCTCATCAGTTTTAAAAATGATAAATAATGAGCAGGGACAAATCAGTATCACGCAAGCCTAATTACTGCTGTGTACATTTCAAACTCTGTGGTAAGGGAGTTCCCTCAAATGCCATCTAGCACAAGAGCAAATAACAGACATCCAAATAATCTCGTCAAAATTTCTGTCAGTTTTTTGTGGTTGTGCTGGGGAAAAAAAACTGGATGGATACCACGGCCTCCTTTAACAAGAGCCGCCGTGATGAGGATAAAATAGAGACTTAGTCCCTTCATGTCTGAAGGTTTGCAGCACGGCTCACAGCGGCTGATCTAAATCCCTTTTTCTGGAGTGAGGTTGGTCAGAACTAGTGAAATCACCTGGTTAGAGTAAAGCAGCATATCAGAGCATCCTACTGCTCAGTATAAATGATATGTGTCATTCCTTTCATGCTGAATAAATAGATCTGTGCGCTGTACTTGTCCTTGTATTGGCCTTGGACTAAATGACGCTTCAGGCAGGAGAATGACTGGGATTCAGAGTGAAGGCTGTTGTGTGTGTGTGTGTGTGTGTGTGTGTGTGTGTGTGTGTGTGTGTGTGTGTGTGTGTGTGTGTGTGAATAGACATGTACACAGATGCACACAGGTTTTTATTACCTCAGTACCACAGGGGATTTGAGCCTGCTCACCTTCTTATTTGGAAACATCTGTTCCCTTGGCTACGGCGGATGGAAATGGTGTACTGTTATAATTCGGGAAGCAGCCGCGTTGCCAAGTCTAAGGTTTAAGCTTCTTAATGAGCTGCTCATTAAGCCACTGTTCCTGTTTTCTGTCACATCAGCAGAATTAGACTTATGGAGACTTTTTTTTAAAACACTATTCACATTAATATTAGTCTTTTCTTTTTCTTTGGCTCTTCTCACTTGAAAGTGAATACTGGCTAATGATCAGTAGGCCCATGATGCTCAGTATTGAAGTTATGACTGTATATCCCAGTTATTCACAAATGATTGTGTTGTGTTTATTATTAAATATTAAATCAACAGAATACAAGCTTTTCTTTTACTTCATATAATAAGACTATATTCCTGTATCAGTTCAGAATAAGACTTATCTATTGTCATAGGAATTCATATTTGAAACGGCAGATTCCATCATATTGTGCAGCCAAATACACACGTCAGACATGAATGGGGTGGGACGTCACAGCGGATGGTGTTTAATTAATTGACGAATTGATTTTTGAAGGCCCATTTGCTGAAGTTAATGAACAGCAGATTGATCAACCTGTCATGGCAGCACGTGTCTACACTGCACACCACTCTGCCTCTCGCAAACACACACTGTCCTTAGAGCATTAACACAAGGCGCAACCACGGACAAAACCTACTCTATAACTCCAGGCATGACGAGTGCCGTGATCGGTGCCAGCCAGCTTACGGGAAAGGGCGAAGGATTCTTCTGTTCGAGTATACTGTAAATCTCAAGCTCACGGGAGACAAGGAGGAAACACTGAGCCTGGCCTCTGCTTTCTTCTGACTCTGAGATCAGGGTCATTATGAAGACGTATTATCACTTGGACTGCATTTCCTGTCAGCTGTCACTGCCCTGGGAAGCAGCTGATGACACGTTGCACACAACAAATAAACATATAGTTACAGAGCAGGAGCACCTGTACAGCCATGGAGTTGCTGTGCAATGCCAGAAGGCATGATGTTAATCAGTCACGCAGGTGGCGAGAGAGTGTGACGCCACTGGCTGAGTGCCACATGTGGAATGATGCACGCACGCACGTATTCAGATGCCCTGGTATAACTCCGAACATCCAGCAAGCTTGAGTAACTGAATCACATGTGTGAGCTAAGATTTTAATGCCCTCAAGCCGTCCCAAAAGAGAGGCCGTAGTATCACATACAGCTTATTCTGCCCAGTCTCGAAACGTAGCTGCTGTATCTCTGATCGTTTCTTCATCGTTTCAACCATCTCTGACTCAGCTACTCTCTAATGTTTCTGTTCTGCCCACGGCTCCTGATGTTCACGCTGCTGGAGATCATATACTCGTGATAACAGTGAGAGAACCTGAAGAATGAATGGAGTGCCTTTTGTCACGTGTGGGCAGGTGGAGTGGAGGAGTGGAGGAGTGTGGAGGCAGAAGATCATCATCCCTCTATTCTGCCAGTGGACAATCTGTGTCTCAGATCGTCCATGGTTAGACCTGTCACTATAATGAGTTTTAACTTACAGCTATTGGGTCGTGCAAAACATTATACAGTATATGGCAGAAAGGATGTGAACACCGGAGCGTCACACCCGTATGAGGTTCTTCCTGTTGCCACAGAGTATGAAACACAGAGTTGTATAGATCGTCTTTGTATGCTGTAGCATTACAGTTCCCCTTTACTGGAACTAAACCTGTTCCAGCATGACGTTATGCACAAAGCAAGCTCCATGAAGACACGGTTTAACAAGTCTGGAGTGGAAGAACTCGAGCGTCCTGCGCAGAGCCCTGAACTCAACCTGACGGAAAACCTTTGGGATGGAACTGGAGGGAACTGGAGCGCGAACCGAGCGCAGGTGAGGCCTCCTCACCCACCATCAACGCCTGACCTCACTAATAATGCTGTAGATGAAATCTCACATCTGCACTCCGAAGCCTAGTGCAAAGCTTTCCCAGGAGACGGAAGGTTGTTAAAACAGCGAAGAGAGACTACATCTACGTTTGGATGTTGAAAAAGCTCGTATGATTGTGATGATCAGGTGTCCACATACTTTTGGCCTTATAGTGTACACAAATAGTACCGCAGGGCAGTGCTGAGATAAAGCCCATGTTGATTTGTATCACGGTACAGTTTTCCACAATAGCAGTGATGAGATGAGGGTATTCATTTTTCCTGGTTGAAACAGCCAAAAGATGCAGCCTGATCATGCTACAGCCAGCGTCACAGCCAGCGTCACAGCCAATCAGGCTGCTTGTTGCTGAGTCGCATGCCCGCATGGAGGAAACTGTGGTGGCAGGCTGTGGGAAGATGACGAGTGAAGAAAGGCCTGAGAGCCAGCGTGGAGACGGGGTGGGTCATCTGCACATGACGCTATTGTTCCACAGAAAGGCCATACGGATTCTAGCGTATGGAAGTGTGTTCAAATATCTTCAGTCTGACTGAGTGCAGTTACGCCCGGAATGCAAATGAAGCCACCGCTCAGTCTGGAAATGCTACTGATTTGTTCCACCATTACAAAACCTCCCCAGCTGAGCACACAGCGCAGAGCAGGACAAACGCTCTCCATTCATAGCTGCCTGGCAGACAAGTGGCTTCCGAACGCTGCTGATGTGCCAGTCACCAGTCTCTTTCCCTCTCTCTCTCTCTCTCTCTCTCTCTCTCTCTCTCTCTCTCTACCTCTACCTCTACCTCTCTTTCCCTCTCTCTCTCTCTCTCTCTCTCTCTCTACCTCTCTCTACCTCTCTCTCTCTCTCTCTCTCTACCTCTCTTTCTCTCTCTCTCCACCAGTCTCTCTCTCTCTCTCTCTCTACCTCTCTTTCCCTCTCTCTCTCTCCACCTGTCTCTCTCTCTCTACCTCTCTTTCTCTCTCTCTCTCCACCTGTCTCTCTCTCTACCTCTCTTTTTCCCTCTCTCTCTCTCCACCTGTCTTTCGCTCCCTCTCTCTCTCTCGCTACCTCTCTTTCCCTCTCTCTCTCCATCTGTCTCTCTCTCTCTCTCTCTCTCTCTCTCTACCTCTCTTTCCCTCTCTCTCTCCACCTGTGTCTCTCTCTCCACCTGTGTCTCTCTCTCTCTCTGCCTTTCTCCCCCCCCTCTCTCTCTGCCTTTTTTCTTTCCCTCTCTCTCTCTTTCCCTCCCTTTCTTTCTCCACCCCTCTTTCCTTCTCTCTCTGCCTCTCTCCCCGCTCTATCTCTCTGCCTCTCTCTCTACTGTGCTCTCTTTCCCTCTCTCTCTCTCTCTCTCTCTCTCTCTCTGTGTGTGTGTGTGTGTGTGTGTGTGTGTGTGTGTGTGTGTGTGTGTGTGTCAGTATGCCGAGCCTCGTGATGAATCATTTGAGCTTATTGTGATCAATTCACAAGACAGCAACAAAGGCAGCTTATACTGTATGTGTGTGTGTGTGTGTGTGTGTGTGTGTGTATGTGTATGGTCATGATTCGAAACTAAGAATCATATCATATCTAACTAGGGCTGCATGCTTATCTAATTATGATCAGGATGTTTGTCCTTTTCAGTAAGGTTTAGACTTGCGTAAAGTCTGATGTAAAGTTTGAAAGATTTTAGCTTTTATTGACACTGGTGAGTTAAATCAGCTCCTCATCCGTGCTTGTTTTAACCCACCGTTTACAGCGCTCTCTGCTTCTCAGACTTTACTTATGTCAACACATTTATTTATTTCAAGTCTAATTGTGTTTGCATATCTCACATAAAAGATCCGCTCAGTTAATGTGACTTATTTTGTTTCAAATATTTGTTCATGTACAGTGTCAAAGCCTTTTAATTTAAAATGATGAAACGATTATAACAAAACTAGTTCTCATACTCTGGCAGTATAATCATGTTCATCACAGGCTTTAGCCGTAACCGTGCAGCTGTAAGTATAGGTGGTCTCATGCTCTATGGGGAACGATGAAGCAGCTCGTGTGACTTGTGCAGGTGTGTGGGGGTGTGTGTGTGCGTGTGTGTGTGCTTGCGTGCGTGTGTGTGTGTGTGTGGAATTGTTCGCCTGGCTCCAGGTGATGGCCTGTAATCTGCGTGTGGCCTGTAACAGAAACTCCCCCATTCCACGCCTCTGCTCAGGCTTCTGAGAGCAGGAAGCAGCTTTTAAACTGCGCTGTCATTTTCACATCAGCAGCTGAAACAGAGGAAGACACAAAACCTAATGTATCATCATCCACCACCTTCGCTGCAGGTAACGCGACCCCAGAGCAGTGTGGTCTTTCCAGCGACATGTACATGAGGGTACCTTGCAGTGGTTAACACGCTAAAGCAGGGGTGGGAAAATAGCATATTATATCACAGTCCACATTTTTAATCCCAGGTTTTTTTCATGTTGGTTTTTAAGGATATCGGGCAAGTTATTGAACAGAGTAACCAAACCGAGTGGCTGTTTGATGCGCGCAAGCGTGTGTGTGTGTGTGTGTGTGTGTGTGTGCGTGTGCGCATGCATGTGTGTGTGAGAGAGTGTGTGTGAAGTAGAACAGGGGGAGAGAGGGAGCAGGTAGACAGACAGTGACCCAGACAGAACACAGCGCTCACTCTAAGAGGTGGACAGAGAGGATGATGGAAATAGAAAAGTGTGTGCCTTGAGGCCGAGTCCTACAGTGACCCTCCACCTCCCTCCTTTTCTCCTTTTCTCCTCTCCTGAAATGGGAGAGGAGTGCAGGAGAGCGGGAAAGTGGTGGCTCAGTCAGACTCTGTGGGGGACAGGCTAAGTTTAGCACTGAGCAGGAACAGAAAATACAAGAACGTTAGTGAAATGACTTTTTAAACACTATATATTTCACTGGAGGAAAAAATCCAACTGTGGAGTTTAAAAAATGATCAGGATTCTCATTTGGATGTGATGCATTAGTAAAAAGGCTGAATGAGAGAGTGTGTGTGTGTGTGTGTGTGTGTGTGCTGGATACACACACATCCTTCTTCTCTCTCTGTTTGTTGTTTGTTTTGGACCACTTTGTGCTTTAGTGGCAATGTAAGCATCACTTTGCTGGAGAAGTGCACTGAAAGTAAGAGTGTGTGTGTGTGTGTGTGTGTGTGTGTGATAGACCTAACACTAATTCTGCACTCTGAAAATGTAGCCTACTGCGACGTGGCATTTATGCTCCCCCTCCAGCTCCTTAAGTACACAGACTGAATGTTTTTCTAAACTAAATGCCAGCAGTTCCATTTGTCTATCTGTTAAAAAAAAATAAAATAAAAAAAAACAACCCAGTGTGTGCTTTCATGTTAACATGAAGACTGGCATGCATTATCTGTTTTCAGTTAGTGATGGGAGGTATATCATTATTAATAAGTGAACCTCTGACACGTCCGGGATGAGGCAGTAAAACTGCAAAGGCAGCCCACAGACTGAGCACACACATGGCCATGGTGCTGAGAGCAGCCATTCGTACCGCTTTTGGCAGTGACAGTCATGTAAACGATGACGAAAGAGTTGCATAGTCCTTGTGATGAAAGCATAAATATGATAATGTCCATGTGTGCAAGCTATTTTGTTACCATCACCATTACCCCCCGATGAGGTTGACTTGTCGTCTTCAATGACATGAACATTGTAGAGAATCTTCCTTGGTTCCAGGATTGAGCCTCGGATTGATCCTGAGCTCGTCTGGAGTCTCACACGGTCTTCTAGTGTGCATGTGGGTTTCCTCCGGGCTCGCTGGTTTCCTCCCACCTCCCAAAAACAGGCCAGTAGGTGAAGTGGCGANGCGAGTGACTGTGTGTGCGTGCTGACTGGTTTCCTATCCTGAGTGCGTTCCCGACTCGCTCTCCAGAAACTCTCCAGATTCCCGTGACCCTGACTCGGATAAAGCTGAAAATAACTGAATAAATGAAAGTTAAAAAGCCAATGTTGTGATAAGTTTCCAGACCGTGTCCTTCGTCCTAGGTAGCAACAGTCGAGGTATTAATGCGATAGTGATTACACCCTGATAAAAGTGTACAAATGTTCAGCTATAGTATTTTGGAAAGAACTATAATACATGCACTAACTATTCATGAATTTCCTTTATGGCTCGTTAGTTGTCAATGTTTATTAAAGTATTTGTATGCTGTGCTGTGAGTTTGAGAGTGGTGTGTTTAGTGGCAGCTCATAAATCCTGTAAGAGCAGATGTTTGTGCGTTTCACGTGGTGTGTTTAGACATGCCATCAAACCTAAGGTTAAAGAATGCTGTTTGGAGAGGCATTTTTTATAGCTGTGTTTATCTGATGCAAAACCGTGTTCTCTTTCTTCCTACTTCCCTCCCATTTTAACCATTCACTTCCTGGATTCTTTCGAATTTGAGACCTGTTCTTTCTTCTTCTTCTTTCTTTCTCGCTGTCTTCTCACCGTCCATCAGAGTAGGGGGAGGTCACAGTGGAGCTCCTTTTGAAGCCTTTTTGCGCCTCCTTTGAAGCCGTTAGCACAAGGGCTGATATGACACCAGATTACGCATGGTCAGGTTTGAGAGACACGGCCTGCGTTGCTTCAGGGGCCCATGACAACTGCGGCTGGTAGTAAAGACGTGACCTGACCTTATATGGGGTCAAACGGGTTGGAGCCTCATGAGACGCCTGTATTATTAGCGCACCTTGAATTTAGGCCTGATCTAGTCCCAGCATTCACATCTTTGCTGGTTTTGCACTGTTAGAAATCCTGCTGTCTCTCCCTGAAGTGGTGCATCCACACAGTGACAGCGATATGACAGCGATATGAGCGCTCCACAGCTGTGCCTGAGCCATTAGTCACTTTTTCATCAGCTGATCCGGAATTCACTCACTCACAGCCCCAGTTTCATTAATGTGAGCTTGACTCTGTAATGTGTGCTGAGCTATGACAGATGTGCCCCCCCCTTCACACACTCCGGACAGTTGGCTGTTGACCTTTGACCTCAGTTGCTCATTACACATCCATTCCCATCATTATGCGAGACAGCTGGGAGTCACACGCCACAACCCCTCTGGGAATGGAAGGGTGGAGGAAGTGTGCGCGTGTATGCGTAGATGATACAGTGCTTTTAGTCGGTTATATCTGTTGCTGTGTCTTTTCTAATGCCAGCTTTTTCAGCGTGTTGGCCAAAAAGAGTGCAGCTGTGATATAAGATAAGAACATCCACACACTTGTGTGTGTGAGTGTGTGAGTGTGTGAGTGTGTGAGTGTGTCTCAGCGTGTGGCTGAGCAGGCAGCTGTTGTTTGCAGGCTCTCTCAGCTGTCTCCGGTGGTGAGTAGAGGGGCTGCAACTGACCTCGCTCTGTACTTCCCCAGCAACCGCAATCATTCTCTCTCTCTCTGTCTCTCTCTCTCTCTCTCTCTCTCTCTCTGTCTCTCTCTCTCTCTCTCTCTCTGTCTCTCTCTCTCTCTACCACAGTCAGTCGCTCACACTTTTTTCTGTTTTTTCCTTCCTTTGTTTGTCGCCACATGCTTACTGACTCCTCCTTCACAGAGTTTCCCCTTCCTTTTCTCTTCTCCCCCCTCACTCATTTCCTTCTTCCTCTTCCCCCTTCATCCCCCCTGCTTTATAATACTCATCAGTAGTAGAAGGCCATGGCACTTCAACTGTCATTTGCCGTTTAGTCAATGGACACAAGCTAGAGTGACAACAAGCAGCAATAAGCTGCTTGGAGAATCTGTACGATTTCAGAATCTGTAAGGATCCAGATACAGTAATAATCCAGGTACAGTAAAGATCTGGAATCTGTAAGGATCCAGATACAGTAATAATCCAGGTACAGTAAAGATCTGGACTCTGTAAGGATCTAGGCACTGTGAGGATCCAGGATCTTTAAGAAGCCAGACAATATAAGGATCCAAAATCTTCAAGGATCTAGACCCAGTAAGGATCCAGGATACTGTAGGGATCCAGACAATATAAAGATCCAGACACAGTAAAGAGCCAATCACAGGAGGGATCCAGGCACTGGAGGGATCCAGACAATATAAAGATCCAGACACAGTAAAGAGCCAATCACAGGAGGGATCCAGACACAGGCTTGTGTGGACATGAGGGAGAAGCTTGTTCTCACGCTGAGGAGCTGTGACTGAAGCAGTGAGATCTAATGGACAGGCCAGACATCCTGAAGTTGACGACCTGAATTGGTGTGTGGGTGTGGAGGTCTGAAGTAAGGCACAGATAATGTAGTACAAGGTTCTTTGCGGTCTAGAATGCAAGGTCAGGAATTCGATTGCTGCTGCAAAAGGGAGCCAGTGTTATGAGCTCAGTAAATTAATCACATGAGAGAACTTGGGGAGTGAAGACCAACACTAAACAAGTCTAAACATGGTCTCATGGAAAGGTCTCCCGATCTCTTACAGGAAGCAGTCAGGATCTGCCATTTGATGTGATGTGATCAGAGAAGTGAAGCCTGTCATCAAGCATCACATGTAGGTTCCTAGCAGTGTGTGACCGGTGGACTGTTGGTGGAGAGTGAGAGGGCCAACTAAATATTTTGAATGTCGGATCAATTAAAATCTCACAGCGGTGAAAATAGACTCCGTCTTTGGCTTCATGGCATCGATCAAGAAAAACTGAGTGCAAGCACAAAAACATCAAAAACACACCACCCAATGTGAAAGGTTGATCATTCACAGTAGACACGTTACAAACTGCACTGAGGCTTTATATATTTTAAATTTAGAAGCTTTATTGGAATAAACTGACTTTTTATAGACGTTCTTATTGGACACCGGAACCCTAAATTGTCCCAGACTGTGGAATGTTATATCCACTCTACTGCACACACTGTGGTGCTTTCACGGAAAAAACGTTACACTGTGTTTTATCACTTCAAATAATTTCCATGTTCTGAGCAGAAGACGTAAACCATTGTTATGAGCTGCATAAAATAAAAGAGGAATAAGACAGATTTTTCTTTACGATAACTGCCGAGTGAATGTCATATCTCCTTCATTCACGTGAAATGAAGCTGTTTCTGTGGACTCCACTCGCCACACTGGGTAACGTGGCTGCTGAGTGGCAGCACACACACACACTTTACTCAACAATAACGCAACAACTGCGTCATTAATTGTTGAAAACAATTTCAACAACAAGATTTAAACAATGGCAAAAGGAAGTTCCTCAGATGACTAAGATGTAATATGTTGTTTGCAGTGTAAATTTGTGAATTGTTGACGAATGACAGAAATCAGAGCTATTATGAGAAAAGGGTGTAGAAAAGAAGAGGAGTGTGGGAGATGTAAATATCACGTGTCTTCCTCACACAATGAAGGCAGTTCAGTGAAAGTTCTCTTTAAATGCTTAATTAATCCAGATGGGAGAGATGTTGCCGTATGACAGCAGCGTGCAGTCGAGGGTTAAGTGGAAGTGTGTGACGGGCTGCAGTATTTTTAGCTAAATTTACAACAGCTGTATTTTATAGGAAGCTGTGTTGCTTCCTAATTGCTTTGCTTGCCAGTTGTGCTGTTCTGGAGCCTTTTTATTGATCTCTTTATTTATTTATTTATTTATTTATTTATTTTTGAAAAACTCTTCTTGTCCATGTGAACATCCCATTCTGCCATATTACATGATAATGTCATTGGAGCGCTAAATCCAGCATCTTCTGTGGCCAGCGCCTGTTTTCTCACTTTCCAGTGGATGGCACTGCATGAGAATGTTCTGCTGCTGAATACAGGGAAATGTGTGACGTGCAAAAACCCAGAGCCACGTGACTTTCTATTCCTGCTTCTGTAACCTGATAGATGAAGATCTCTCGGTGTCTGCCTGTTGCCTTTCATGTCTACACTTCATTATTAAGCTGTAGGTATTTATGGAATTAGGATTATCCTCCAAATTCTGTCTTGCTGGTTAATAACTCTTTAAGTTTCCCCAAGTCGTTATGCTGGAGCAAGGCATTTCAGAGAGGCTTTATCTCCTGTTTCTTTCAAGTTGCTAAGAACAGCCCCTCAAAATTTCCCCGTCATCTGAAAGTGCACTGCCTTCATCTTCTGTTCTCTTGCTCTTCAGCTTTTTTTTTTTTTTTTTTTAGTAGATTGGGATTTTCACCAGCCACGCTTCAAACACATCCAACACATGGACTCTGCTAGAATTGATTCCCAAAGGAAAAAAAATGACAGAAGTGCGGTGTTCTTTGTAGTCAGTAAAATGTCCGTTTCTATTTGCAGCAAAGTCAAAAGAACGGACTGTGGCTTAGCAGTCAGTGTGTTTGTGGGGAAATAAAATGATGTATGAGAAATGATGTTTTTTCTCCTCTGAGGGGCGCCACAAATAGAAACCGGGAGTCATCCAGCTGACCTCCATCTTTTGTGTTAAAATGAGGTGATGGCCTTTTTATAAAAAAAAAAAAATTGTGACTGAGAAGTCACGTTATTAGCCTTGATGAAACCCCAATTTACAGCTAGTGTGATTACCTTTGCACAGGCTACAGGCCTGTGTGTGCTGTACATCACCTCATGTGTCTTTACAGCT
>CM074967.1:10797481-10810246 GCA_037577455.1 Pangasius macronema | reverse complement strand
TTACAGCTAGTGTGATTACCTTTGCACAGGCTACAGGCCTGTGTGTGCTGTACATCACCTCATGTGTCTTTACAGCTCCGCTTTACTGATCTCTCTACCTCGTGCTGAGTGATAGGAGAAGCGTTGAGAAGAGCATGTATGTCAGCCTCTCAGAACAGCCGTGTGTTAGAGGAAAACAACACACACACACACACACACACACACACACACACACTGTGTGTGTGTGTGTGTGTGTGTGTGTGGGAAGGCAAGGTAGTACGTCGACGTCCTCTCTTGAGGAACAAATAAGACCTTACGCTGTCTGACGTGCTCAGTCTGTTCCCGACGCTTTCTCTGAGGACGGGACCGAGCTGCCGCGTTCTCTACCCACCATAACTACATACAAACAGCAACATACCCTGTTTAGCGGTCTAAAAAAGTATAACTACAGATTGATTTTTATCCTTCAATCCTCTGAAGGATGGATAAGACTCTGTCATTAATTTTTTGAGACTTTTGATTGTCCTCTCCACAGGCTGATTCACAATCAGTGCACAACGCCAGACTTAAATTGCAGCCTAATCATCTGCAATTGTTATAATGAGCTATCTAACGCATGCAGACACACAACCATAAACAGTCCGTCAGAAAACGTCAGTTGGAAATATCGTGTTGAACTTTTAGAAAGCTGAGACCGTTAGCTCGGCCGGTCCGTTACAGTGACACGGCGCTGAGTCCATCTCTGGCATGATAACGGATGACTCTCTCTCCCTCCCCCAGCTTGTGGGTGGAGATGGCTTGGCTTGTCTGTAGAGCATATTTCATGCAGCATTCGTCTTGCAGGAGTAAAGGGAGGGGTTTTAGACCTGTAACTCCCCCCCCTTCCCCCAATCATACAAGCCACATTGTTATAGCATTTACAAGCACAGACATTTTGACAAATTGTTAAATACTGTATTTGAAATGATTTATCTCCTGAGTAGCTCCATATTCCCCAACCGCCGAGCTTTTGTATCCTATCAGTGTGTACAGTAGCTATTAGCAGAATGTCAGTTACACTATTTGAGCATGTGTGACTCTGTGATATGACTCACAACCCGAGCACAGCCCAGACCTGATCGAGCCACAGTGAGCTGCATGGGTCAGACCCTCGACCCATTACTGATTGGCTAGGTCGAGTAGGAATTGCTTGCCTCGGTCGGTCACTTAGTGAAACAGCGAGTGCTGCTGGTTCACCCAGCTTACCCGCTGAGCGCGTGAGGGAGTGTCCGGCATGGAACTAGCTTGCTGTGTTAAATAGGTGTTAGAGAACTTTTTACCACATTTTAATCTAACAGCTGAGTTTCAGTATTGTTTGAGGCAATGATTATGCTCGGAATTGTAATTACTGCGTTGTGTTTAATCTGTTCTTAAATGTGATTGTGTGTTTCAGGATTTCGCCGGAATGAAGAGATGAAGGCGATGGAGGTTTTGCCCATTCTAAAGGAAAAAGTGGCCTTTTTATCAGGTAGGTAGTCCATGATTAGTTTGGGAGATGAAGTTAGAAATGACATCATCCATAGGAAATGTAACTCGAGTACCTGGGATGCTTAACCCCAGGATCATACAAATTCTTTAAATTGGTTATGCGTTATTTTTAAAATAAATTAATTTAAAAAGTTAGATTTTCAAGGTTTGTAAAGCTGGGTTTACACTGTGTGATTTCAGCAATGTGACTGTGAGATAACGTGTTCTCCATGTCTGCTTATACGGTGAAGGTCCTCTAACGATAGACCAGAACATCGCTCTGTGCTGCTTACGCCACCAGCGGGAATTGTGCAGAAAATGGAAAACTGTGAAGCGTCAGGGTTTCACATCATCATGATGGTCCCTAAACAAGTGCATTTAAAGAGTGTGACGACCGATTATCCTTCGGAGCATCAGGGTCACTTCCCTTTAGCATTTTTGATGTCGTATGTTTCTGGAAGGGATGTGTTGTGTGCTTCCAACTTTGCGACAACAGTTTGGGGAAGAAACAGCGCATATGGGTGTAATGGTCAGGTGTCCACATACTTTTGGTTATATAGTGTGCTTGGAGGCTGTCCTTCATCCTCTGTTCCTGTCCATACTGTGTCCCTGTCATGGTAGAACAGTGATAAGATGTCAGCGAGACATTCTCTACTTCCACAATCTAACGGGTTTGATCTACGTTTAAATCCCGTGGGTTTTGTTTGTTTTGCCATCGTCACTGCTGTAGCTGTAGCTGCGGGTTTCGCTTCAGCCAATGCCGTCTTCTGCTGGTAGAGTTTGGATGAACGTCGTGCCAACAGTCACGCACTGACATTTTAATAAAAAGAAATTCTGACACTGCCGGAAGTTTTTCTTTGGGATAGCACTATCGTTAAATGGGGTGCTGGGGAGCACCTCACGTGACACATTCTCCGATCGCCAACGTGAACTCAGGATCTAAGAATTCCTTTACGATGTGAAATACATGTCTGTGACTGGAAAATTGGAGCATACAGTGTAAAGCTGCCATAACTAACATATGATTACATATGAGCATTTCACAGCTTGCCAGTTTTTAAGATTTCTTTGTGTGTATCTTGTGCCTGTTGAGCCTGCGCCACCAAATAAATTGTCAATTTGACTATAAGAGTATTAGTTACTGTACCCTGATCTTAGCACTGCGCATAAACTCATATCTTAATCAAGTAATAAGAAATTACCAGCTTGCAAAATGGCTGGCGGTTCAACTGAAATTGGCATCTGAAGCATATAGTCAGTTGTAATTAAACTGAAGGAGATGGACAGGCTGAAGCTGACAGGCGTAAATTATGGTCTCGTTAGAAAGACTAGAATCTCTTCTTTTGACATGACGGAGGTGTATTTTGAGTCCGCATCAATCCTTCTAAGACAAGGTGACTATTACCATCCATAAAGGAAGGTGAAGAATCTCTTAGAACCAACTGAGATCTGTTCAGATCTATGAATTAACATCATTTATTAGTTTGGGGAGGGAGAAAAGAGAGTGTACGGTGTGTGTCAGCTACCAAATCAGTATCGTAAAGGGGACAAAATTAGTACGCTGCAGCAAAACGAAGACACCTGAGACACCTTTCTGGTTTTTCGTTTAAAATCTGACTGCAAGTTGACTGAGAGGAAAAGGACACAGGAAGTAAAAGATGCCCTTGTGCTTCTGGTAGCAGGTAGTTTTGCTGTTAACCTGTGAATTGACAAACCTCTGTCTTGTGAGTCAGTAGAAAACAAGGAGTTGGGACTTTCTTTGGAAGATTTTTTTTAACTCCTTGACGAATAAAAAGGTAAAAAAGGAGTTAAACCAGTGGACAGTTAAGGGTGAAGAGAGAATACATACAACCGCTGCTAACTCTGGAGACTAAGATGTGAAGGCTAACACGTGCTCTGTCTGAGATACATGAAGCCAGCCAGCAAGTGCTTCATCACAGGACAGTGTCACACACCTGGAGGAAAGTGCTATCTGCCCTCTTCTGCATACACGATCTCTCAGATGCCCGTGATTGGCTTAGTGTCACTGTGATTGACAGGGGTGCTAGAGAGTAATACCATTTCTCCCACCCAGTACGGCCAGTTTTGATCCCTTCTGGCCCTCAGTGGCTGCGGCATCGTCCGGATTTGAACTCACAATGTCAAAAGCGTTCAGCAGATCATTGTCTGCTGCACCACTCACGAGGCGCAGCTGCGTATGTGTTATTTATTTAAGTAGCAGTCACACCAGACGTTTGCCTCGCTGTTTTCCATTACAACGAATTGGGTGTAGACCTTTTTTCGTCAAAACAGGTGTCTACACACATCCCAAAAACACCACTTTAAGAATTTTTTTTTTTTCCCCTCTTAGCTTGTTAGCGATATTATAATATATAATATATAATATATTGGCACCTCTGACATAGACATACGCACACAGAGACAGAGCCTATGCAGTCTCGTATATAATGCAGATTACATTTATTTTGAATTAAACAGTGTTTTATAAATTGGGCGTTAAAGTGCTTGGAGAAAGTGCTTGGAGTTCAGGTTAGGATTGTGATATATTGGGACAGACAGACAAAACACTATGACAAACCCAGACACCGTGTTTACGTTTAGGTCTCTGACCTTTGGTCGTTCGGTCAGTTGCCTCATCATCAGGTGAATGCAGCAAACGCAGTTCATGCCAGGGGCTGGAGTGGTACTCGTTTTCAGCCCGGGAGTTACATGATGCAGAACAGCACACTCCATTACTGGCCCACTGGGATTTTTCCAAGCCTCTCGATTACCACTATTGCGTTGGCATTCGTTTATTCAGGCAGCATGATGTAATGTCTCGGCTTGGTTGAAGTTAGCCATTACGCAAGCAGCTTGCCCTTCTCTCCGAACTCCTGGCTTTTGATAAAAGCCTATTCTTTAAATAAACACTTTAATAGTAGTAACGAGAGATATATAGTGAATTATACAGACGCCATCGTTATAATCCCAGCGTAGCAGTGTTCAGTAAGCATTATTATTCGCTCTGTTATGGGATCCCTGCAGTGCGTGAGGTACATCAGGCTGCGAGAGAGGAGAAATGCGAGCACAGAATTCGAAATCTGTGCCAAAGCGCTCATATTACATCACTTACAAGCAAAGATTTTTGACAAGCGGTTACGTCAGCCACTCAATTAAAATGCAGATTCACCTTCAATATTCTTCCTTCAACATTCACGTACATGGCGTTCCATACATTTCAAGGTTTTAGTGCAAATTGCACAACCATTAATTAGTGTTTGTTATTATTTACACTCTGTTCAGCATCAGCTCCCTTTAAACCAGAACGTTTGAGTGTTCAGTCAGCGCTAAGCTAATGCTAGTGCTCCTGCAGGTTAGACGATCTTGTAGTGCAAACGTCATACTTGTCGATTAATAACCTAATTAACTTATTAATACTCCGTGTATAAGTATCCTCTGCATTTTAATGTGTGGAATTTCTGAAATTGGAATTGAGGGAGAAAAAACCCTGACAGCGTTATTAATAATAGCGCTCTGTTAGTATTATCTCGCTCCTTCTTTTTCCTTTCAGTGCAAAAGTCCTTCATACCGACCACAAATGACTGAAGATGGGAGAACAGACATGAAGTGATTATGCACATTATAATTTCTCTGTACAATCCTGCATTCATGCTAGCGAGCGGCGAAGCCACGGGCGACCGTTCATTTTCTATCTGTATATTTCTGTTTCAGCAAAAGCACAGCTTTCCAACTGAGATTTACTCAAGTCTGTGAAAATTAGGCACGATGCTGTAAAGCGAAAAAAAAACCCAGACGAGTGGCTCGAATGATTCCTTGGACCAATCCTATAGCGACCGCGGTGCGACTTTTCTTCAGTTCCCCACCCACCTGAAATCAGCTCCCATTTCCTGTTAGAGACACAAAAAATGGCACAAATGTGTGTCGAGATATTTAATAGAAAAATAAAGCTTGGAGATGGTTGTTGCCTCAGGTGAGTGTTCGTAGCTAGTACAGTTTGTGAATGTGTGGTAGAACATAGGGTGGAGAAGAGCTTGGAACGACGGCATTATTTTGACCTCCGCGCACTCAAGCTACAAAGTACAAAAAAAAAAAAAAAAAAAAAAAAAATGGCCGCCTCCATCTTTGTTTTTTGTTAGCAACTCAGATCGGTTCGATTGACACTACTCACGACATATGCAAGGAGGAATTTTGTCGTTTGACAAATTAGTCACGATATCTTCTGACAAGCGAACGTCATGTACCTTTTTCTTTCTTTTTTTTTTTTTTTTTTGAAGTGCTCACACACACTGACTTGTCCTGTTAGGTCGGGTAAAAGGAGCGGCAAACAAACACCGCCGCGCTCAGCTAGTGTAGCTAGCTCTTCTCTGAAATGCCTCATGGGCGTGCAACACAAAGAACACACAGCCAGCCTGAAGTGACCTTCTAACTTTGAATAGCAGGAGCTTTTGTTAACATTTCACAGGCTGGAGGATGGAAGGGATTATGTGCTTTAGCTTCACTGCAGGCCTCCAATCAAGAAAAACGAGAAATGTCTCTGTGGTGCCTGCTCACACTCGAGGTTACGAGACTAACAGATAACAAGCGCAGACAGGACACAATGTGAACAGCGTTTCCATGGAGATGTGAGACTGTCAGGTGTGTATCTGCTGATGCCACGAAGAGGAAAAACTTGTCACAGAAACAAGCTTGTGTGCAAGCCTTAAATAACGCCGCTGTTATTTAAAACCAAGTCCCATGGCCCATATGGCTCTGTGAAAAGACTTCATGTTACAGCAGGTAAATATATCTCTGTTTTTTTGTTCTTTATGCCAGTGGATAAGATTATTGATCCAATTACAGTGAACACTCAGTTAAATAGATTCAGCACTTTGTGGCTTAGGAAGATCCACTGGGATATCCTGCTTCGTTATGGTCGGGTTAGTACACTTCACACTTTACTGAGCACGTATGCTGAGCACGGGGGATTTTAACGGCGGGAAGGAAGGAGGAACAACAGCAGAAGGGATTAATGTCTAGAGAAAGCACAAACCCCTCTCTTCATCTGCATCCGGGAGTTTGTCGTTGGTTAATACTTAAATGGAGGCAGATGTTAGTTTAAAAACAAAAGATAAGATATGATAAGAAAGCTTTGTCACTGCGATCAGAGTAAATTGATATAAAATAAAGGATGCAAACATGCTGCTAGTTTCAGCTGACGACTGTTTTCATGTTCAGATTTAGCACAAATTTACAGCTCTGTTGGATTGTTACTGTATCTTTTATCTCTTGTCCTTTACAGCACTGCTGAATTCTCACTTCTGATTGTGAAGTGATTGATTTTCTACATCAGCGGTTCTGACAGTAGTTCAGTCTGCAAGGCAAAACACGGGTTTATATTAATACACTCATTCTAATAAGTTATCGTTTCTATAGTAACAGCTGATACAGGGGCTTTTCTAAACAGCTTCAATTTCTGTATATAATTACACACAGTATGGAGCGTAGTACAACTGTGGGTTGGGCTGAAAACCGAGCATTTACACTTAATAATAATAATAATAATAATAAGGAAGATATTAACATGTATGGAACGATAAACTGCCCAAGAAAAGTGCTGAACAAAACTATTTTATATTTTAAACATCTTTTTATACTTTTTAAAAATCTTTTTCTCAGGCTTCATGCTGGAGCTTCACGCAAGAGGCTTTCCTTAAACTTTTCAACTTTTCTGCTTCTACTAATTTCTAATTAAAACCTAGTTGCTTGGAGAAAGAGTTAAATTTTAAGTAAAAAATACTTATTAAAATTAGATTTGAATTCATTAATAAAATTATACAGGGACATTAACCTCCCTATTTATATTTGTCCTACAAACAAGTTTCAGTCATAAAGCGTATAAATATCTTTAACACTGCATCTGTTCAGTCCTAGCGTGTCCAAGCCGGTGACGGTATTGTACATGACTATATGAATGTTAACAGTGATGAGTAACGCATGCCATTATCTAAACATCAGACCTGCCAGCCTCTGCGCCTTTTCTGTGGGAACTCATTGTAGCATCTGCGTTAGCTGCTACACCTGATCACTCAGAAATACAAAAAAAGGCAGAAGGGTCAGTCGACATGTGACTCTGGACTGAGTGACGGGTGTGTAGGTGTTTTGAACTCTCCGATATTAACTGACATCCTGGAAGCCCCGCCCCTTCCCCCCGTCTCCCATTAGTAATCTCGCCTCCCCCTGTCGATTTTCCGCTGACGCAGTGCTCTCCCTTTCTGTCAAGGTAAAGCGCGAATGTTTTGAGTTCATTAATGTGTAATAAAGCCTATCAATGTATGTTTAGCTAACGTTAGACAAATATGGTGTACATTGGCTAATTATATTTATTAAGAATGAACGAACGGATGCCCTTTCGGCTGCTCCCGTTAGGGGTCGTCACAGCGGATCATTAGTCTGCATATTTGAATTGGCACAGTTTTTATGCCGGATGCCCTTCCTGACGCAACCCTCCCCAATTTTTCCGGGCTTGGGAACAGCACTGAGAGCGCACTGTTGCACGCAACCCCAGTGGTTGGGGTCGGTTCCCTGGCTGGGAATCAAACCCGGGCCACAGCGGTGAGAGTGCTATGGCTTAACCACTAGTCCACCAGGGACCCGAATTATATTTATTAAGAACGCCACCAGAATATTTCGATTGAAAATAGGTTAAAAATTAGATCAAATAGTTTTGCTACGAAGATCTACGTTAGAAACCATTATAAGGTGATTATAGTTAAAAAGTGAATAAAACTGCCGCTTGATCAACGGTGCTGGTCAGCGCAGCTGCCTTCAAACAGCACGGTTAAGCCCTTTAAGAGAAACGGAAACGTGTGCCCTGGGGTTACCGTAAAACCCTGTATATACATGAACTACAGTTTCCAGCTCAGGCAAGTGAGTTGTGAAAGGACTTTATATATTTCAAACCTTTTAACCCCCCAAATCCCCCATGTCAGGTCTGCATTGTTTCTCTTCAGACATGGCAGGTGTGAAAATAATCTGCAAATTCTAAACATATCTGGAAGAAAGTCAGCACAGTGAAATTATTGTGTGTTTTCAGCAATTAATGTTATGCAGATATTGTGAAGAGCGAACAACACGGTGAGGTAATCAGATGGGCATCAGCCAAACCCAGTCATGGAGAGACTTACACACATCACCAGTCATCATGTCACCAATCTGTTTCCTTCACTGTGTATTTCTTGATACAGCAAAATTTCAGCCTTGTTGAAGAAGAAAGCTTTTTTTTGCAGCATTTTTAAAAAGTTACCTGCGTTTTATTTCTTGATGTGAAAAGCGAACACATGAATCAAATTACACTCCAGGCACACTAACATCCCTCTTTCTTCCCACCAGGTGGCAGAGACAAGCGCGGTGGTCCCGTTTTAACATTCCCGTCACGTACCAATCACGACCGAATACGACAGGAGGACCTGCGCAGACTTATCGCATATCTGGCCGGTATCCCCAGGTACGCTGCTTACTCACTCAGAAATCACTCGCCATCATCACTGTTCTTTCATGGAGCTAGCGATAAAGCAGCTCCTTCCCTCTACATCCTGACTCTTCACACTGAAACAACACCGTTTGTTTCCTGTGTGTGTGTGTGTGTGTGTGTGTGTGTGTGGTTCAGCACTGAGCTAACGCAGTTCTGTGTGATGTAGTGAACTCACGTGGCCCGACTGCAAGCCGTACGCGGGAGATCACATCCGCACTGTTGTGTAATGATACTGTGCAGTGTTTGGCTTTAATTAAACAGGTGATTAGGGATGTGTCTTTATGGAGAAGCTGTCCTCACCCCCATTACCTCTTGATTAACGACATAAGACGACAGTAATCAGACTCATGTATGTCACATTAATCATCGTAATGTAGTTAGTTTCGGAACAAAAGAGCTCAGTTGTCATCTATTGGAGCTTTTCCACATCTCGGCTGTTAGAAGGAATTTCACTGTACGTATGTTCTTGATGTAGGAGAGCTCCGAGTAATTAATGTGCAGCCTTTGCTACGTACTTCCGTTTCATCTGTTGTTTATGTCCTGATATTGTTTTTCTAAATGTAATGCAGCAGGGAGCATTTCCGCCTCACAGCACCATCGTTCCGGGTTCAGTGATGAGCTCGGGATAGTGTCAGTGCAGGGATTTACATTTTCTTCCCATGTCCCTGTTTCTTTCCTCCGGGTTCTCCGGTTTCCTCCCACCTCCCAAAAACATGCCAGGTGGATCAGTGGCTCTAAATTGCCCCTAGGTGCCATTGTGTGTATGTGCATGGTGCCCTTGTTGGGCTGGCGTCCAAATCGGGGTGTTTCCCCGCCTCGCAGCCAGTGCTCCAGGGTTAGCCTCCGGATCCGACGCAGCCCTGACCAGGATAGCACTCGATTACGTTCTACCCTATGCAGTGAGCATATAGAGTGAATAGGAAGCTATTTTGGGATTCAGCTTACCTGGTGACAATGAGTTGAAAATTGTGGATGAAAAATCCAGGTACCAACAAGAAATTATACTACTGACTGAGATTGAATGCATAGTGCAGCTCATTAAAAACACTCATTAAAATGCAAATGTGATTTTTAAACAACTTTGATAGCACTAATGCCCACTATAGCATCATTCTCTGTTCTTCAGAGTCATACATGGTGGTTGTTGTGTTTCGTCGTTGGTCTGTTAGTGCTGCTACTTCTGACGGAAGAGTGTAACACCTGAGAGAGAGAGAGAGAGAGAGAGAGAGAGAGAGAGAGAGAGAGAGAGAGAGAGAGAGGAACTGACACTGACAAACCTAAAAAAAAATGGATTGATGGAGAGAGCGAGAGGAGTGCGAGAGAGAGAGAGATGGCATGTGCATGAGCAGGAGCGTGGGCCAGACTCTGAAAAACCTGCAGCGCTCCAGCTTTTGCCAACAGACCTTCCTCCTCCTCCACATCATCGCTTTCTCTTCTCAACTCCATTCCCTGCACCCACACAGTCACACCAGAGTGAGAGAGAGAGAGAGAGAGAGAGAGAGAGAGTGAGTATCTGAGCTAATCCTATCAGCGGAGAGAGAGAGAGAGAGAGCTGAAGAGTGACAGAGAGCAAACGCAGAAAGAAGTGGGGAGGGTGAGTGAGGGAGCATGTGGGTGGGTGGGGGAGAGAGAGAGAGAGAGAGAGAGAGAGAGAGAGAGAGGGGAGCGAGTGCATGAGAAGAAAACAGTGTCGCAGTTGCACTGTTTGCATGTGTGTCGACTGATGGTGTGGATGCGGAGCAGCTAGGCTCGGTATCACGGCTTGCTCGTTATGTGCGGAGATTGACAGGACGATGATGCGTGAGCTGATGAGAGCGAGACAGACCTGCGGTGATAGAGAGAGCGGGTTAGATTGACAGACAGATGTTAATGAAGGTTTTCACCAGCTGTTTATTTGGCTGATGTTCGTGATTTACATTTTGGAACTCTGCACTAATGGTAAGCAATATATTGTCATACATTCTCTCTCTCTCCCTCTAGTTCTCTACCTCTCTCGCCCTCTTCATCATGCTCACTGGATGCTGTGGTTTGCTGTGCGTTAGGAATAACAGAACCAATTTTCTCTCCAGCTGTATCTTCTGTTCTTCTAGCTCTCAGAGCTTCTGAGAGGATGGAGGATGCTGGATGGGTTATGTAACACAAGCACTGATCTCTCGATCTCTCTCTCTCTCTCTGTCTCTCTGTCTCTTTCTCTCTCTTTGTATCTCGCTGTCTTTCTTTCCCTTTAGCGAGGATGTGTGTAAACATGGCTTCACGGTTATCGTGGACATGCGCGGCTCAAAGTGGGACTCCATCAAGCCGTTGCTGAAGATACTACAAGAGTCGTTCCCCTGCTGCATCCACGTCGCGCTCATCATCAAACCAGACAACTTCTGGCAGAAACAGAGGACCAACTTCGGCAGCTCCAAGTTCGAGTTTGAGGTACGAGTCTGTCGTGTGCAATCGCCCGGGAGAGCGACACACCGAGCTGCTTCTCGGGCTTCTTCCCTGAACGTGTGTAAGAAGCACAGTGCTGTGCATCACTCGCGGCTTTTTGTTATTCTTCAGTTATTATTTGTCAAACATACAACCAGAGAATCACCGAAATTATTATTTATTTATTTTTTTAAGGAGAATTAATATTTCTGATTGGATTTGAAGTTCCTCATGTGTTTATTTGCTTTGCTTTGATATGATTTGATAATTTTATGTCTGTTCTGTGTGTGTGTGTGTGTGTGTGTGTGTGTGAGAGAGAGAGAGAGAGAGAGAGAGAGAGAGAGAGTAAGTGAGAATGTGAGGAAAGAGATTATAGTGTTATTGTAGTGACCAGGTTGTTCTCTGGGTGTTGTTTATTTGTATGAGTGTGTGTGAGAATGATGGAGAGAGAGATTGTGGTGTGTTATTCTAGGCAGCATGTTGTTGTCTGGGTGTGCGTCTGTGCACACACACATGTGCGTGAGAGAGCGTTTGAGTGAAAATGTTTGGTAGAGAGATTATGATGTGTTATTCTACTGAGCATGTTATCTGGGTGCTTGTGTGTGTGTGTGTGTGTGTGTGTGTGTGTGTGTGTGTGTGTGTGTGTGTGCCCGCGTGCACACGCCTTTGTTTGTGTGTGTTTGTCTAACAAGCTGTACTCTGGTTGCTGTGGTGTAGTGGCGAGTGTGTGTGCGCTCTGGTTGCTGTGCAGTAGTGATGTATGGGTGTGTGCAGGGTAGATGTCTGTGTAAAGGTGTGGAGGATTGTGTGTGGGTGTGTAGGTAGGTGTGTTTGAGGTTGCTGTGGAATAGTAGGGTGTGGAGGTATGTATATCTGTGCGGGGATGTGAAGGAGAGAGAGAGAGAGAGAGTGAGTGTGTGTGTGTGTGTGTGTGTGGTTCAGGGCTGTACAGGGGTGTGGAGCTAAGTGTGTGCTGATATGCAACACTGTGTTGTGGGATCTACACACTGTAGTAGCTGGATGCAGTGTGTGTTGTGTGATGGTGTACACACTATAGTAGCTGGATGCAGTGTGTGTTGTGTGATGGCGTACACACTGTATAGTAGCTGGATGCAGTGTGTGTTGTGTGATGATGTACACACTGTATAGTAGCTGGATGCAGTGTGTGTTGTGTGATGACGTACACACTATAGTAGCTGGATGCAGTGTGTGTTGTGTGATGGTGTACACACTGTATAGTAGCTGGATGCAGTGTGTGTTGTGTGATGGTGTACACACTATAGTAGCTGGATGCAGTGTGTGTTGTGTGATGGCGTACACACTGTATAGTAGCTGGATGCAGTGTGTGTTGTGTG
>CM074967.1:10739758-10797379 GCA_037577455.1 Pangasius macronema | reverse complement strand
GTACACACTGTATAGTAGCTGGATGCAGTGTGTGTTGTGTATTTTGACGTGGTTTTGAAAAGAACAGATTTTCCTGAACTGAATCGTGTTTCTTTTCGTGTCTCAACCAGGAGTAAAGTTGCAGCATTTTATTAGTCTGATTACCCGTAAAAGTGAAAAGGAAGAGAATTGCATTTAAAACATCACTCTGACTGTGGTGCGAGAGCATCACACACATCTCGACAGCCGCTGTCTGATTCCAGACTGATGTGATTAGACTTGAGTGTGTTTTCTCGACATTGACTGTGTGAGGAAATCACACTTAATCAGCCAGGTATTAGACATCTCTCAGCACACAGGCTGTTTTTACTGCCGCTGTAAAACTGGATTATTATTCACACCAAGCTAATAAAAACCTTTTCATGTCATTGTGGTGAAATATATTCATGGTTTGGTAAAGTTGAGGTGTTAAAGTATGTAAATTGAGATTTTAAAGGTGTTGTATGTAAATTAGCAGAAAAACCCAATTTTTGGACAGACGTACACAAACACAAAGGAGTCATGCTGATCGTGTGTTTCTTTTAATGACCTATAATAACTGAACAATACTAACTGAAGTGGTGCCTGGACTTCAGGGGCAGGGCGTGCAGCCTTTGGGCTCTTTTCTGTACTTGGACGCGGAGCAGGAGAGCTACTCCGGCTGCAGGAGAGCGAGTGTTGCCATCTTCACCAGCCTGGGAGCGTTCAAAAAAAAAAACGCAGATATTTTTGTCTGTTTTTCAGGTGGTTGATGCGACATGTTCTCCAACGCGCGCTCCCTGTTTGCTGGTGGGAGTGTACTGCTCACCTGTTTGCACGCACGTGTCTGTGTGTGTGTGCGCGCGCACACCGGGGCGGGGCAGAGGAGAATTATAAACACGCAAACATGCAGAGACAGAAATGACGTGCCGTTGTGTAAATATGATAAATAGCATAAGGCTGTTTAGTTTGTTTAATAAACGATCAAGGTATAGACCTGTTGTATAGGAAAGGAGGGGGGGCACACCCCTAATATAATGGCAGGGGAAACACTGTGTACACACACACACACACACACACACACACACACACACACACACACACACACACACACACACATATATATATATGTATATTAAGTATGAAACTTTTGTAAGACATTTTGCTAAACAGTGTTAATGTCCCCTGTGTGTAGAGCCTTTTGGGACACTCTGTATAATAGTGATGTGCATAGATGAGTTTTGTCTGGATAGGAAGACTACAGCCTGCTTTTCTGTAGCTCGTAAAACTCAGATACACTCGGTGTGTATTAACGACGAAGCGAGCGAGTGCAGGATCTGATTGGAATAATAGCGGTGGGCTGTATTTAATTTAACTCAAGATAAGAGCCAAACAGCTCACTGTTGCCTTTTCACACAGCCGTGATGAAGCCCACTCGCTTTTGTCAGTCCATCTGCTCTCTCTCTCTCCATTTCGTCCTCTCTCCATCTCTCCGTCTTTCCATCTCTCTTTAGGTGGCTCTGCTGAACAGTTGACGCTTTAACTTTCCCAAATGGCTCTGAATAGACATCTGTGAGCCTGGAAATGAAATGAAAGTTAGAATGATTGGACACGCTTGTCTCTCATTTTCTAACATGTTTAGTGGAAGCTGCGCTTCACAAGAGCAAAACAGATTAGCTCCACTATTCAGATTTTACACTCCAGCATTCGCTTTCATGAGCCTTTCTTTTTAGCAGAGTAAAATAAGTCAGAAAGATTTTGAGCTTGATATGTGCTTTAAATGAATTATGAAAGATCAGCACACAAGCAGCTAACAAAATAAAACTGTAGTGTAATCTAGCTCGCTGAAAGCCATTCGAGCGAACCTGATCAACATTTATCCTTATATACGCAAAGAACTCGAGTATGACTATACATCCCTGAGTGTCACCTTACCTGTCACCTTACGAGCTCGAAATACCTTTTTTTTTTCTTATTTGTTGTTTATAGTTGGGTTGTGCAGTGTGCTACCCTGAGGCTCCACAGTCTGCTCGAGACTGTGTGTCTGTGTGTTTCTAGCTCGTCTGGACTTTTGACTGTTCCTAAGTGTAGCGAAGTTCAATTAGATTTATGCCTTCTGTTAAAAATAACTGTCCCACCTTACTGGTCATTAACTCAGTCTGGAAGGGCACTGTTGAGTCACATGAGACTCAGCATATTAAGCTGCTGCTGTGTGGGATTTTTTTTTTTTTTTCTGATTTTCTGTCCATATTTCTCTTCTGATGATTTTTTTTTTCTCATTGTATTCTCTCTGCTGTTCATGCCTGGATTCATTTCTCCTTGCCATCAACTTCCTTGTCCTTTCCTTTCCCTATTTTCACTGTGCCGATATTTCCTTCTCTCAGACCACCATGGTGTCGTTGGAGGGCTTGTCCAAGGTGGTGGACCCTTCCCAACTCACACCCGACTTCGAGGGCAGCCTGGATTATAACCATGAGGAGTGGATCGAGATCCGCGTGGCCTTTGAGGAGTTCACGGGCAATGCGAGGCACTTGCTGGCGCGCCTCGAGGAGATGCAGGCCACGGTCACGCGTAAGGACTTCCCCCAGGAGCTAGAGGGTGCGAGGCGCATGATCGATGAGCACGCAGCCCTTAAGAAGAGGGTTATGAAAGCGCCCGTGGAGGAGGTGGACGCTGAGGGCCAGCGGCTGCTGCAGCGCATCCAGAGCAGCGAGAGCTACGCCACCCGCGCAGTGCCCGCTGTGCCCGGCCAGAGAGAGGCCCAGGGTCAGGGCCAGCCCAACGCCGACACCCAGGGGCTTGTGCCACGCATCACAGCCCTGCTGGAGCAGTTGCACAGCACGCGCCACAACCTGCACCAGGCCTGGCACGTGCGCAAGCTGCAGCTCGACCAGTGCTTCCAGCTGCGGCTGTTCGAGCAGGACGCAGAGAAGGTGAGACGTGCACCGAGTCTGACGTGTTGAATACTGTAACACACCGGTTTATAATTAGTGCATCATTATAATGCAGCGTTTGTGGAGCTGCCATGCTTGTGTTTCTGCAGGGCTGGATCTCTAGCAGGGTGTAGTTTAATTTAAAGGTGTTGTTTTTTAACTCCAACAGCATGTGAAGAACAGGCTTATTTTCAGGACCAAGGCCAAAATCAGCAGAATCTTGATCTTTATTTGCCATCTTGAATAGTGTTTGTTTTTGTGCTCCATCACTAATAGAGCATCGTGAATGCTGCATGTAGTGGGTGGAGGATTTTGCATGTTGCTAAGACACCGGCAATTTTTTTTCTCCTCCTGAGAATCAGGTCATTCTTAAGCATCCTATTTTTAATCCAACTAACCTTTCTGAACCCTCCAGCGTGCCCATAAACACACACTCGCTGTACAATTAAACAGCATCACAACACTAGCACACTACAGGCTGACCCGCACATGACTAATAAACCCTTCTCCCGCCAAAAATAATGTGTGTGTCTGTGTGTGTGTGTTTGCAGATGTTTGACTGGATCATGCACAACAAAGGCCTGTTTCTAGCAGGCTATACTGAGATTGGCAACAATCACTCACATGCCATGGATCTTCAGACCCAGCACAATCACTTTGCCATGAACTGTATGGTAAGATATCAGCAACACGACACCATAGAGCCGTGTGGTACACACCACACAATAGAGGTCCATACTTGTCAGTATATATGCTATGATGTCAGTAGCTGAGCACCAGACAGGACTTTCTGTTTGTACCCATAAATGATTTTCTTGCAAACAGGTACATTTGTGATCAGCAAATGCATAGTATGCTTAGAATCACAAAGTATGTGTGCATGTTTTCATCTTTAGACTTGTTTTCATTTAATTCTCCCTTGTGCTTTCTGATTATTTTCTTTATATAGCCCCCATGTGTAGGCTTTGGAACCTTGAGGTCACCAGTTTAATCTTTCCCTGCTTAAACAGACCTTTAGTGATGCAGATTTTAAACTCAGTAGGCTTTATTTATCAATCTTTTAGTAAAGTTTTGTGTAAGTGTTTGCATAAGCCAGATCACAGATAAACACTGTGAATGCAATAATAATAGCCAGTTTAACCTTGAGAGTGTACTGTGTATATAAAGAGCATACAGAATTCCGAGCATATTATATGACTTAAAGCCGAACAAGTCGAGGTTTACATTAGTTAGTCTTCTTATGAGTAAGTTTACACACACTCAGGGCCACGAGTAGAATACAGTCGTTTTTTAGGAATTTTCACGTACGCCAGATTTCTTTTGTAAAAGCTCATCTGAACATAAATCCATTTGTATCCAGCTTCATAAATGAGGCCCATTGTTAGTAGCCATCAAAAAAAAAAGCTTGTTAATATGACAGTGTGGACTTTCTCCAGAAATGGCCCAAGCCTTTGCAAATGTTTGTTGCTTGTAGCAGATTTGTAAGTGGTTTGGACCAGAATGAGCTCTCAGCGTTAGGAATGGGTGATTACTGAGGGACCCTTTGGAGCACTTACTGTAACACTTCTTTTTGTGTGTGTCGTTTTATACCTCCCCCAGTGAGTTCACAGAGGGTCCAGCTCTTAAAATGCTGTTGAGCAAGCACTGCCTGTAAGCTGGCACTGAGCCAGTACTGCCTCGGACTCTTCCAGCAGCTCTTTAAAAACACACTGCACATTATGTTTATGCTGAACATTATGAATATACGTAATACTCAACATTTCCCTGCGTCTGTAGCACACGTGAGACCACCATGGGCAACAGGTTTGATCTAGTTCTTGTAAACAATGGCAGGTCTATTTACCTGAAAGTCACTTGTAACAGCATCGTAAAGGCACATGCTGAATTCTGTCAAACGTTTAAAACTGACTCGGTGTATTGCTGATTCAAAATGACGATAACATTCTAGCAAAAAGGTCAGAGGAGCTGTTTGAAATGTCTTAAAGCTTAAAGTCTTAGGAGCTTAAAGTCTCCCTTATCGAGGGACTGTTTATGTAGAGTTAGAAAAATTCACAAAAGTGTTGTACAACAATAAGTACAATTAGTACAAAGAAACAAGCTGAAAAACAAGTATGTTAATCACCCATGTACTACAGCAGAGGTGCCAATATTTGTGGTTTAGCCATAGCATTTTGATTTTATACAGAAACTGAATCTGAAACCTTTTTCAGTTAAAGCAGTGGTCAGTGTGAGTAAAGTCCCCGGTTAGAAAGGGCAGCTCCCTGAAGGGAACGTGTGGTGGGTAGTGCTTATTTTACTTCGTGACTTTATCTTCGTGAACTTTGTCCTGTAAATTCACAAGCCTCTGTCGTGTGAGCCGACAGAACTTATTATCATCATCAGTATTTTTACCTCACTGTTTTCTTACTGTTGCCTCCACCACAGCACTGTTGAACACTCAGTTCTGATTGTCCGGAGTTTTCTATAACAGCAGCTCTGACAGTAGCCTCCACCACTGCTGCGTCTTCAGCACACAGGTCTTTGTGCTTTGTAGTTTCCCGATAAAATAAAATTTTTTTGGTCTCATTAACTTAAAGAGAGAAGAAGGGGGGTTAGTGAGGGAATGACTGTTTATAGCTGCTATAACACAAGTGATAACAGGAACTAACTTGTCTAACGGATGTTCCACAGCATTCATTGTAACTATAAATGGTTCAAAGCATGACATTCCTTTATAAATGAATATAATACTTATTGTTGGCAAATCACCATGGTATAAGAGGGAAAAACACCGGGCTGTGGTGTTAGAGATAAATAACTTGAGGGCAGTAACGTATCACACCACCCATTCGTGGGATATTTTCCTGTACCTGCACACCTCGCAGTGTTTAACCCCGCAGTGTTTAACCCCGCAGTGTTTAACCCAGCAGTATTGGCACCTCTAACTACAAATGCAGTAGAGGAGTTTACCTTTACAACAAATGTTTAAACAGTCAGTAAATGTTTGTCATGTACACCCCAGATGGTCTGACTCTTTCATGGCGTGTCTGTGGAATGTATGGGAGAGAGTAAGCACCAGTGATGCATCACACATCCGATAATGGAGCACAAGCAATGATCCTCCTGAACACTTCCTGCGAGAGCGGCATCCCGCAGGCCTCTCTAGACCCACACAGCCGCATGCTTTCAGGAGCTCCTGTAGTATATTTACAGATCGTTTCCTGCTTTAGAGAGACAGCAAATGGAAGGGGTTGGGAAGTCGCATTCAAGTGGTGACAGAAACAGCTGCTTCCAGATTTAACAGAATTCGGTGCTTGTTAAATCGTGGTTTTGATGGCTGACATGATTGCACAGTATCTGCAGATGTTTTATTGCAGATTTGCTTCACCAAAACATGAAATTCCTCATTACACCTTCTAGAATGATAGAATACGTTACCAGCCTTGCTATCGGACGCATGTTAGATATAAGCACGGGGAGGTTCTCCACACTGTGTCTTTTACTGTTGCCTGTCTGAGATATGAATTATAGATCTATGGCAGATTAATCAAATTAAACCTTCTCGCTTGAATAATATCCAGTATGTTAAACTCCGGCTGGATGCCTTCCAGCTTTCAGCTCTCTCATATTAGTCTCCATATACTGAGTTAAATCCATAGCACAGGTATAAAGCCCGTTAGAAGCAAGTTTAATGAATATGAATAATTTTTATAGATATTATCTCTCTGTTAAAAATATGTCCATGTTTCCATTCTTAACACTCTGCAAACGTTCTTGTCCCTTGTTCTTGTGTAGAATGTGTATGTGAACATTAACCGCATTATGTCTGTGGGGAACCGGCTGCTGGAGGCCGGCCACTATGCGTCGCAGCAGATCAAACAGATCTCAGGTCAGCTTGAGCAGGAGTGGAAGGCCTTCGCCGCCGCGCTGGACGAGAGGAGCACGCTGCTGGAAATGTCCGCTACTTTCCATCAGAAATGTGACCAGGTGAGAAAATGCATGTCGCTGTTTTGATAAACAGTGTTTGTGGTTGGGTTTAATGATTAGTACAGACATCTCTAGTGATTGGGAAGTGGTAGTGTAGTGTTTAAGGCACGGGGCTGCTGATTGGAGCACTGTGAGTTCAGATCCCAGCGTTCAGTGGCCCCCGTGTGTCCAGTCTCAGCTGCAAGTCGGGTAAAAAGCATCAGTCAAAATAAAACCAAGATTCATAGAAGTACGCTGTTATTAATATACTGATAGGGTTAGACATAACATATGCTATTTGTGCAGTTTGAAATGTATTAAATTAACGCTGAATTTCTCTGTCTCAGTTTTTTTTGAAAGGCAGGGTTACGCGTCAGGTTCTCACGCACACACACACACACACACGCAAGCATGCAATCCAGCTGTTGTTCAGTTGTTCACCACACAAGCAATAGCAGAGATAACAAAAGGTTCTTTAAGATTAAAGATGTGGCTGGCAGGGATGACGGGGATGACGTTAATTCTAGTTGTCAAAAGTGCAATAAAACCTTTGCTTGTAATGTAATCTGAGCACTTTAGCAAAACACCCTAAACAAAGTCAAATATAAATCTGCAGAAAAGCATGGTTAGAATGCTGTGCTCACATTCCTCCTCTGTCTCAGCCTACCTCGCCCACTGCAGGTATGCTGGAACTGAGCGGTGTACGCTGTCTTATTAATTAATAACTAAATGAAAAGGCCAGTCGCTTCCGTAGTCTTCTCTTACGCCATCTAAGCTTCTTCTCTCAGGCCATCAGACTCCTCAGCACGCATATGTCCACTATACAGCTCCCTCGGGACTCCGTAAACACTCTCTCGTCACTCTGCCAGCCGCTGACACTCCGTACTCTGCACTTTGCATTGTTACTACACGTAACATCACTGCGTATTTTGTACATTGCTATCTGTAGCGCATTCCGGTATGAATATTTCTTATTTCTTCGTCATTTCTTCTAAGGAGGAGTAGGCCAGGTTTTCATTTCACTGCCAGTTTATATACTGTATATAATTCTGTATGTGACAAATAAAAATCTTGATGTTTGGGTAATAGTGATTACAAAGACAGGCTGATACAACACAGATACTTTATTATTTATGGCTACCATATTTTAAAGATATATTTCAGATCACCAAAATGAAGAATAGCAGTATCAGATACAGAAAAATTGTGATTAGACAGTAAAAAAAGTGCAGTATGATTTTAAAAAAGCTAAACTGTACATTCATACATATGCAGAAAAGAAAGAAATATGAAAGGAATAAAATATGACCGGGCATATAGGAACATAATGGACGCCAGGCTGGAGTGATGCTGCTTTGAGACAATGACCTTTGTAAAAAAGTGCTATACAAATAAAAATGAATTGAATTGAATTGAAAAAAAAAAAGATGCGGCCCATCACAGCGCAGATTTACAGCGCAGCACCTAATGAGATGATTCACTGCCCATGATTACGAGTGTTAATTAAATAAAGAATGACCAGTTGTACAGTTTATCTGTTTATATTTACATTTAGCCTGTCATGTTACTGAGAAGTCCTCTGTCCTAAAAATAAATAAATAAAATAAATAAAGTTACAGGTTCACCTCTGACTGTCAGAAAGCACTGACACTGGAGACTCCTTCCAGAATTGCTAAATAAATGCCTCCTCACAGAATTAGACATTAGAATGTGTGCATTTAATAGCAATGCAGTGCAGCCAGAAGTACTGTCACCGCTGCTGTTATAGAAACTCGCTCAACACCTACTGACCAAGCAGCTCTGAAAACCACCGTGATGTATGCTGCGTGTGTAAGACTGCACTGTAGCAGGAGCAGAGGTTGCCCCAGTTACTTGTGCACCACCTTATAAGGAGAGTACAGGCCACGGAAAAGTACGTCGACGTTCTAAACGGGAGAAAAAGGTCTCCAACGAGACCTGTCAGCTTTGCCCCATCTAGCATTCTCTCTCAGTCCATACAAAGCCTGAGATCAGTCCCTCTCATGCATGTACTCCGTTTCAGCCTCGGAAGCAGGCTCTTCATCTTTCCTCAGGCGAGGGGGAGGAACGGTCACGGGTCATGAGGCTTTTTTTTTTTTTTTTTTTAAACAGATGAAATTTTCATTACACTTCAGTAGTGAAGAAGCTAGCTCCTGTTCTTGCTACAGTATTTCTCCTTTATCAGCATCCTTAAGCCTCATTTCTTTTCTACTCTTTTATTGGCCCCATAGGGACAGGAAGTGTGGAAAAGTACAAATTAACGCCTGTAATGCAAGACTTTGTGTAGAAAATCTAATTATGGGATTCTAGTTCTCGTGCTCCATAATTGAAGTTATTAAATGTATTAAACGCTACAGCCTGAAATTTCATTATAATACAAAGAACGTTATACGGTTTCTTTAATAGTTAATAAAATAGATGGACGCACATGGAGTGTTATGTCTGTGAGTATCAGTAGGACTGGGCTGAAGTGGATGTTATTATAGATGATGTTTAACAGCACTGGTGGACTTCTTCATATCTCTTCTTTGTGTCTCCTGCCTACAGTACATGAGTAATGTGGACTCGTGGTGTAAGGCTTGTGGAGAGGTGGATTTGCCCTCTGACCTCCAGGACCTAGAAGACGGTTAGGTAGTAGTGGTCCCGAACATACTTGTGTAGTGGTGACGGATAAGACTCCATGTCATAACACACACACACACAAAGAGAGAGTAGAGAGAGTGTTTGTGCACGTTGATAAATGGGTTTGAATTAGCCGCAGTTTAAGCTAACTATACCATGAAAGAAAGCTGGGAGAAATGAAGAACGTCCGGGTTACGTCATTTGGAAAAGTAATGGAGCACAAAGACAAACGGAGTGTGTCCACTCAGTTCTGCCGTTTCGCTTACTGGACAAACTTCAGCGACCCCTGACCCCTGGCAGCGCCGATTCGCTGACAGCCTCCGCTAACTACTCCAAAGCCGTGCACCACGTACTGGACATCATTCACGAGGTGCTGCACCACCAGAGACAGCTGGAAAACATCTGGCAACATCGCAAAGTGCGTCTGCACCAGCGTCTGCAGCTGTGTGTCTTTCAGCAAGATGTCCAGCAGGTAACACACACTCATACACACACACACACAGCGCAATGAGATAAAATGCAGCAAGCAGCAATCTTCTTTTTTGTTCTGTTGCACTTTAATGTTTTTGTTTTTGTTTTTTTTTTAACTTCTGCTAAGATTGTAAAAACAGTTGATATGCCTCACATGCTTAATCCTACGTGGTCAGTTACACAAAGTGTGTGTTAGTATGAGGCTAATGTTAGGAAACAGCTGTTGAGCTAGCATACCCAGAAACCCTCTGATAGAAGGAAATTCAATCAGAACCAGCTGGAGCTCACTGAATAACGCTTTGATGGGCTGAGTTTTACTAAGGATGCTGTGTTTCTGTATTTATACCACAGCGCTGTTGAATTCTCCATCTGATAGGTTCAAAAGGTGTTGATTAATAGAAGATATGGTCGTCGAGACTGTCCGACGTTCTGTTTAGCGTCGAAAAATAATTACGTGTGCAAGATTACGCAATTCGTATAGTTACGGCTCATTCACAGGAACCCGTATAGCGAAAACTACATCAACCATGCCTAATAATTATCATATGAAAACGTGTTAGTTAACAAAGAAAACGTGTGTACTTGTTAATATGGTGAAGCTTTCGGGGAGGAGATGTTTATTGAGCATATAGTCACCAGTGTCACACTGTTAAATGTAACTGTAAAGGAATATAAAGCATGACATGGCCATTAATAAATGAACAGGTTTTATCACTGCACATTGCTGTGGTGTAAGAGGAATAAAACACATCGCATCACACCAGTAATAATAATCATCATCATCATACTAATAAAAGGATATTGTCGTAAGTAAAGGAGGAATTATCTAGTAAAACTATAATATAAACCTAGTGATGTCTAAAGGTTCTACTTGAAGTGGCATTGAAAAGGTCTTATTGTAACCGACACCATGTATAATTTTTGTTTGTTTTATTTGGTATGTCACCACTGCAAAACATTTTTAAATCAGCTTTTAAGTGCCTTTGAAAACCTGTAGCAATTGAGCCTGACTACATGCAGACCCCTGCAGTTTCAGAGCTTCACACAGGGGAGTGGGCCGAGTGGGGCTTTAAAGAGCATTAAGGGAGTGATGGAAGGACAAAGGAGGAAGGGAAGAGCGATCTGAATGAATAATTAAAAGCGAAGCCTCCAGGTTGCAGGATGATGTTTGCTAATTTGCTGATGTAATGTTGCACAGTGGATGTATCGGCTCTGCCTCTCGGCGCTATTTAACCTCTGCAAGCTTTTCCACTGTGCTTGCCTGCAGACCAGTGAGAGTCTCAGCCTGTAAAAGAAAAAGCACATGTCCGTTTGGGCAGGCTGTAGTCAAATGTGTAATTACTGCCGATGCCATGTCTTTCATCAAGACAGAAAGACACCACCGCAGCATCTTGGCCAGAAGAACCATAGATTTATTTTCATGTACACACAACAGAAATAAACACATAATTAGACAGTAGGAATGTCCTCCTGTGCTGCCTCCTTTCCACTTTCTCTTTTTAGTTCAGTCTCAGTCGGTGTCTCTGCAGTGCGTGCGCCGTAGTTGCGGGCTTGGGAGTCGATCTGTTGTGTGTGAGGCACTGGGTGCTTGCATATGGAGGAATGCGCTACCACTCTCAGCGCTTTATAGAGCGGGATACTGTTGCTATGGAAACCGGAGTTCTCTGCAGCATTCAGGTGCAGTGCACTCGCTCTCACTGTCGCTCCGTCTCCTTGTCTCTCCTTTGTGCAGTGGAAAAGTCCCGTGTAGACGTATAAAGCGAAAAGAGTGCTGCCTTTGTGCTGCATCATCATTAGCTCGAGTTGTTTGACAGGACTATTCTCACATCTGTCTTACACGAGTAAAAGGTAAAAAGCTTCATGTCTTAATTTCTGGTTTTCTGTGTGTGTGTGTGTGTGTGTGTGTGTGTGTGTGTGTGTGTGTGTGTGTGTCGCACGGGCGGGTGGACGTCCACGACCTGACCTAACTCTTGGTGCCACTCCGCAAGGAGTCATTCGTGTGTCCTCACGGGAAGTCTCTCCATCGTGCCAGAGCACTGCAGAAACGCCATGAGGACTTTGAAGAAGTGGCACAGGTGTGCACCTCCCTCTCTCTTTCTCTTCCTTTCCCTTGCACTTGCTTTCTTCACATGATTTCTTCCTTGCTTCTTTTTAAGTATCTGTTTTACTAGCTTGTTTCTTTCTTGTTAAAAGTAAGTAGCTATCTATTTGTACCTGTCTATACACTATATCTGTAGGTTATGTCTGATAACCTACACAAACTCCAGCGCGACGTCCCTGTGTTAATAACATGAACCTGTTTGCTGTTAGCTCACTTAGAGTGGAGGTCTAAAGGCAGTTGTCAAATCTGGCCAATAAAAATTCAAAGTACTTAGACTTGAAACTACACAATGAAGGTCTTAATGCGATCAGATTTCAGAATTGCCAAATTTTTAAATTTGTTTATTTTTTTTATACATGCAGGACATGTCATTTACTGTGTATGATACTGACACAAATGCTAAAGATCGAGCGTATAGATCCGATAGATAATATCGTTCAGATACCTAGACTGTATAGAGCACAGAGCCCCAGCAGACAGATAGATAGATATATAAAGCATATGGATAGTTGGGTGGGTAGATAGACAGATAGAGCAGATTGATAGATAGATCAGTTGGATCGCATAAATCATATAGAGAGATAGATCAGATAAATCATATAGATACAGTATATAGATTTATTGTGTAGAATAGATAGATCAGATTGGTTGAGCAGATAGATAGATACATTGAGTGAGTGATTGAGAAGATATACATATGCTCTTTATATCTTTATAAGTTGACAGGTAGGTAGGCTCCATTTGTCCACACAGCCACCCACCTACCTATCTACCTCGTTCGTCTATCTAGTCTATTTAGTATCCATATAATATGACGATAGATAGATAGATAGATAGATAGATAGATAGATATATTGAATAGAGTAGATAGATCTGTAGGTAGGTAGGTAGGTAGGTAGGTAGGTAGATAGATAGATAGATAGATAGATATATTGAATAGAGTAGATAGATCTGTAGGTAGGTAGGTAGGTAGGTAGGTAGGTAGATAGATAGATAGATAGATAGATAGATAGATAGATTTTATAGGTATATTGAATAGAGTAGATAGATATATTGATAGGTAGACAGAGCAGATTGATCATATGGATATATTTGATAGGATGGATGGAGAGATGGATAGGTAGAGCAGATTGATCATATGGATATATTTGATAGGATGGATGGAGAGATGGATAGGTAGACAGAGCAGATTGATCATATGGATATGTTTTATAGGATGGACGGAGAGATGGATAGGTAGATAGAGCAGATTGATCATATGGATATGTTTTATAGGATGGACGGAGAGATGGATAGGTAGAGCAGAGCAGATTGATCATATGGATATGTTTTATAGGATGGATGGAGAGATGGATAGGTAGAGCAGAGCAGATGGGTCATATAGATACATCATATAGAGAGAGAGCAGATTGATCAGATAGACAGTCGGCTGAAGTGTTGCTTGAGGAGTCCTTCATGAATGCTAAACGGCATGTGTGTTCAGTATTGTAAGTGTATGTAGTGTATGTTTCTGTGCTGTGGCCTTGACTGTGTGTATGATGTGTATGTGCATGGCTCAGAACACATACACCAACGCAGATAAGCTTCTGGAGGCGGCGGAGCAGTTGGCGCAGACGGGCGAGTGTGACCCGGAGGAGATCTACCAGGCCGCCCACCAGCTGGAGGACCGAATCCAGGACTTTGTGAGGCGGGTAGAGCAGCGTAAGGTCCTGCTCGACATGTCGGTCGCCTTCCACACCCACGTGAAAGAGGTGCTGCAGCGCTTCTCACTTTACTTTTATTCTGATTTGCTGCACAGTGAAATGTAGCAGCATTAAAATGCTTCTGGAAGAGTGCAGGGTTAAATGTCTTGCTGAAGCAGCTTTGAAGCATGTGCACACACACACACACACAAACACGACATCGATACCTGCACCGACCTTCTCGATGTCTTCCTCGACGACCTACTACACTATGCCGAGTCTGTGGAGGCCGTGCAGGATCTCATCAAGCGCTTTGGCCAGCAGCAGCAAACCACGCTTCAGGTTACAGTCAACGTCATTAAAGAGGGCGAGGATCTCATTCAGCAGCTCAGGTATACACACACACACAGAAACACACACACACTCCTCAAAACCTGTTCTCTCAAACATCTTCAAGCCCAAACTTGACCTACATCATTCATCTTCAGCTTAGTCTAATTGAGATGGTGGTATATTAGGATTCTACACGTTTAAAGGTTAATTATTCTGTTTATTCAAGGTCCGTGCACACATCTACCCAAAATCACTTTATACATGTTTACAGTTTGCTGAATTAATACGTAAAAAAGTAGTTGGACATTTTCTGTTTTTGATACATAGCGTGTGGGATTAAAGTATGGCCAAGAGTTAGCTGTACTTAGCATTGCTGTTACCATGGTTACCACATGAGAGACGCAAGCAGTCTTTACCTGCTCTATGAAAAGCTGTGCTGAGAGGGAATTCTGACCTTTTCAGACTTGGAGCAGAAAGAGAAAGAGAGAGCAATTTTCCAGTCTGCGTGTGTGAAAAGCCTTTTACGCTCTAGACAATTTTTCTGGCATTTGAATCACCCAATTTAATAACAGTTACGAGAGATGGACTCTATTTGCAGTTCCTGTTGCCATTGTAAATCAGCTCAAGCCTGGTTAATGGCATTAAATAGTCAAGTGGGTTTTATTGTCATTCCTCCATATAATTTGTATACTCTGGAACAAAATGTCATTTCTTCAGAATCACGGTGCAGTGCATGCCTAACATGATGAGAGAACAGCAGACTGCTTATTTTGCATATGAGGGCTGTGGGTTTTTGTTTTGTTTGTCACCCCACGATGGGCTAATGTCACTGATTGACGGGGAGATGGAGTATGCCATCTGCCACATCCAGAGTGGCTCAGAGAGCCCTTTTTGCTCTCTTGACTCCTGGCTATGGATGGCTGTGTCATTGTTCGGAATCAAACTTCTGATCCTAATGAAAGGCTGACCAGGAGCTCCGCATTTTAACATCATAATACATTAGTACATGCTATCGCTCAAAGAAAAATGGCGAAAGAGCAGCCTGAATCTGACATTGGCTTTTGTTACGTGTTTTCCGGCTTGACAGGCACGCCTCGCTGTCCTGCGGCCGTCAGCGCGTACCTGTTTAATGACAGACTCATCGTCGTCTAGTCGTCACTTTTTATAGTCGACTCACCTTTGTAATGTGTCAAAGATGTTCCTGTAAAGACATGTGCTTTGTGGAGGGAATCTATGGAAAATGTGTGTTATGTTTTTACACACACTGCCTCTTCACGGTGAGCGGGTCTGGAGCAGGACTGGATGGAAGAAACCAGTGCACATAATTGCTAGAGACTGTAGACACTACACTATCATGCAGTTAAAGTTGGAAAGCTTAGTATCAGTGATGCACTAGAAAACTGTCTCAGTAACAGCAGAATGGAGAAAAATGTAAGTGTTAGGGGGAAAAAAAAGGGATTTAGTAATTAGAGTATAAAGAATTAAAATTTGATCAGCCCAGTTTCACTCAGCGCTGCTGTATGGTTTGTTCGATGTTGGACCTCTTTTTTTTTTTTGCTCCACTGCTAGCACAATCCATTTGTCACAGTCATAATCTACTGTATATGCAGCATGCTGCAGCAGAGAAACGTGAGGTCTGAGTTTTAGCAGGTCTGCCTGCTTATGTAAGCTCGGAGCGAGAGAGAAAATGTGTGTGTGTGAGCGAGAAAGGCAGAAAGAGAAGCTTGTTATAGGTCCTGGAGTCTCTCAGTCTCTCAGCACCCCTCAGGCAGGCAGTGTAGCTCTCTGTTTCTCTGTCAGCTGGCTCACACTGCTCCTGCACAGCTTTTTCCACGTCACTCACACCCTCTCCAACATCACACACCTAGCCAGCCAGTACAGCAGCACAGCCACATTCTAATTTGGTACTGAATATATTATTAAAGCTACATGTACATCATAATTAATGAGCTTATGAGTAATTGTGTATGTCGAGTATGCCTGTGAAATTTGTACAGATTTTATGTAGCTAATGTATGTATTTAATGTAAGAAGCGCTACATTTAACATGAAAGGGGGTACATTTTCACACTTTGGCTTATCACGAGTTCTCCATTAGTCCTTTGTATTATTTGTAGCATTATAGTATGCAGAGGGAAAAAAAGATGCATGATGCACATGACCGCGGATGACATGTCAGCAGTTAGGGCATTCAAATTTAATATGCAAATTGCAATACAGTACATCGAAGAACTGGCTAGTTCAGTTTAATACGTGAAAAACACCCAACTCTAAACTGTGATTTGTATATGGCATCACGGGTGTTTCTTCATAATATGTGGTCCTGTCATAAAGGACGTTATGACTGTCTTAAAGACCTGTCATAACGAGGAGGCACTTGCCATAAAGACATAAAGGCATTTAAGTGTTAGTCCTGCAACCTGTGTAACTCATTAATTAGCAACTGAGATTCAGCTATTTTTAAATCACTACTAATAACCGTTCTCCTCACATTTTAGCTGTCCAAAAATTCTGTTCTTAGATGAAAACTCTGGTCTCTGTGGCACCTCAGTTGCTGTAGAAAATCTGATCTTGACCACAAACCTGCAGCTAATCAGGAAAAGGAGGCAGTTCTGCTTTCCTGTCAATCCACAAAGCTCTCTTTCCTGCACTAGCACTCAGACGTTGCAGCACATATCTAGGCAGTATGTGTGCATGTGTTTCGAGAGCAGTGAAAGGAAAGGCTGTTACCATTTGATTATTATTTTTTCCTCTGCTTTGCTGTCTTGCCAATTCCCACCCACCAGCCAGCACTCCCGCATCATACGACAGCTAAAAAGCCGGGGAAGGTATGGACTAAAGCATGCTTCTTCCGAGACATGTAAAGTCAGCCACCTGCTGCTCAGGCTGTGTCACAGGGCAGCGTAACACTCCGAGGAAAGCACTATCTGCCCTCTTCCTAATACATGAGCTCACAGACACCCACGATTGACTACTGTCATTGTGATTGACAGGAGAGAGCAAGCTAGCACAGACAATCTCTTCGCTCCCAGCCACGTTTTGAAATTCGGTTTGAATCTACCAAAATCATTGATTGTACCTTTAATGTGCACAATAGAAAGAGAGGCAGAGGTACCACATATGAGGACTATAGACAGTGTAGGAGGAGAGTGAATATGGATAATGTAGAGCCTGAGGGATTAAGAGGTGGTAAGAGCGACAGAGGTGAACATAGATGGAGCAGTGTGGCTGCGAGTTCTCTAATTAGAGTGTCACTGGTGATGTCATCCTCTCTCAGAGACTCACTTAGACCCTCTTCCTCTCCACTCGTTCTTATACGCCTGGCACTTTGTTATGCAGTCCTGGTTGCATAACCACAGCTTTAATAATTGTCAGCTAATTATGTAGAGGAGTACTTCAACCACCCATGCACAGTGGTACAAACAAAAAAGCCTCACAGCGCACCGTCTCGCATGCTGGCGTACGCACCACACAGGCTCGCTCACTGGTGTGTGGCCGCGTATTGAGTCTAAAACTCCAAAACCAAATCCAAAATGTTCAAGTGAAAAACAAATAGTAATGCTTTAGAGAAGCATGGTGGTGGCAGCATCATACTACGGGGCTGCTTCTTTTCAGCTGGAACTGGGGCTCTAGTCAAGAACCGAGGGAATCGTGGATGGCTCCTTTCAGCATGGTAGCGACCCAAAGCACAAATACAAGTCAACAAATGAGTGGCTTCAGAAGAAGTGTTTGGAATGGCCCAGTCAGAGCCCTGATCTAAATCCTACTGAAGAACCTGTAGACTTGAGTGCACAGGAGAATCCCTCACAATCTAATCGATCAGGAGTGAGGAAGCAGAATAATCTGACATGATTTACATTGGTTTCTTTTTTTTTTTTTTTTTACATTACAGAAACCTGCAATTTTGCCCGGGGTGTATGGACTTTTTATATCCCCACATATATAAAGTCCTTTAATAATAAAAACTAGACAACGCAGAACAAAAGTAACACTTTGTCCCTAATGACATCGGCAGTTGTACATAATGAAGTGGTTTTAGTGAAAGTAGCAATGATGTGCTTTTGTGGAAATAAATAATATAGTGCTTAATAAGAACGAACTGGAAATTGGGATTAGTAATGTCTGAAAACTCTGGCTGCCAATTATCCATTCTTTGGTTTTGTGAGGACATTTTCAGGAAAGTCAAATCTGCAGTAATGTGTGGATAACTATAGCACTGAGATTTTTTTTTGCCTCATGTCTGTGTCTTTTTCCCACAATACCAGTTTAACTACTCTCGCTGTTGAGCTTGGAAAACAAACTCAGTAAACCATAAGTATGGGTTCTCAATTTTCCCACGGTTAAACTTCAGGAGCTTGATCTACTACATATTGCACAAAACGTCACACAGAGAAGCCCTCTTATTGACTCTTATGACTAGGACTGTCAAGCTCTCTTAATTATGCATTCAAATTTGAATTACTTAATGAATTTAGTGTATGCTAAGGCTCTACTTTAATGCAGCTGAAGAATGAAAATGAACTGCACCAGTACTGTGTGTGTCTGTACTGTGTACACCATAAAGGTAGAAATACTTAGATTATTATATTATAACCAATAGTATTTGGAAAAATACTACACTACTATACTTAAAAATGAAAAGGGGTCATTACAAAAGACCTATGACTATGTGATTTAGCAGATAAAGCAGCTTAGAGTCTGAGTTAAATTGGGAAACGTGACCCATCATTTCGACTCAATAAGCAGAACAAACAAGAAGGAACAACCGAACAGGTCATGTGCTCAGAATCATTAGGAAGCGAATGCTAGGTGATTAAATAGTATCTCTGTACTGTGAAATGACATCTGACGACTCCACCGTGTGTATTTCCCACAGAGATTCAGCCATTTCGAGCAATAAGGCCCCACACAACAGCTCCATAAACCACATTGAGAGTGTGCTGCAGCAGCTGGATGAGGCTCAGGCTCAGATGGAGGAGCTCTTCCAGGAGAGGAAGATCAAACTGGAGCTCTTCCTCCAGCTGTCCTAGAAACTCGCACTGCGGTAACTACACTCAGTGCGATACGGTGGACGAAAGACACACACACACACACACACACTGTGTGTGTGTGTGTGTGTGTGTGTGTGTGTGTGCGCGCGTGCAAATACATTCAGTTAATGCTTTTTCTCAGTTCGGATACCATTATGTACGGGTGTGTTTTTGTGCACAGAATAATATGATTTATTTATGTAAAGTCTTTCTCTTTCTCAAACACTAAAATAAATTCAGAAAACAAAAAAACCCTGTGCATATTGGAACTGCGGACACCAGTAAAAATATTTTGGATGTAGGAAGCTTTTTTTCCTAAGCAGGATGGAGCAGGGAGTCAGAAATGTGACTGTGGAACAAGAAGACACACACACAGCCAGTATGAACACTGTTTAATAATAGCCATGATGAAGACAAAAAAACATAAAGGGGGAAGATTTTAATAAAGGTGGACACACTTGTCTTTAAAGGACAAAACAGGTACAGAGTTTTCCTATTCAAGTAAATAGGACACAGACCACAATCACAGCACAGCGAAATCTGTGCGGTGAAATCTGTAACCCTGCCGATGCGAGCATGTTGTTCCAGTCACAGTGTTTTGGATGGCTGATGCCGCCACACACTCCCAATCTGCAGTCCCACAATGCCACCTGGCAACACTCTGTCTCTGCAATACATCCCCTTCAGCTAGAGTCTGTTAAAGCTCCGCCTCCAGTGGAGAAACAGACTCGACCACTGACCAGACCAGCTTCCTGCTACACTGAGATTAACCTCACAGTTCAAAAAACCCCATCCAAAAAAGCAGAAGGGAAAATAAATCTGGAAACGGAAGCCTGTGTGTGTGTGTGTGTGTGTGTGTGTGTGTGTGTGTGTGTGTGTGTGTGTGTGTGTTGAACTAAAACTGTGTGTTTGCGTTACTTGAAATGAAGCCCAGCAGCTGTAGTTGTGCGCTCCCTGCTGTCTCATTTCCAATTAACCAGCAATTAATGAGCTGCAGCTTTCACAAGCTAAAAATGAGCTGTAGCCAACAGTGATTGTTCACAGAGCTCGTGCATGCACTATGCCTGTAGAGTGTGAGGGTCAGGACGAGGTCAGCCCCAGCACATGCTACCGAGAGGAGGATTTTTGGATTAGGGCTGCAAAAGCCATTTAGCATGTGTCACTTTCCAAGCATATGCTTTGGGTGCTTTTGCTTTTAATTCAGAACTGCTTGTGCGTGCTGCATTATACCTTACTTTTACTTTATTCAGTGAAACTACCACAGTTTTAAGTATTGCTCTTTTGACTCCTCTTTTGGTCATGACCATCTTTCAGTCTTCTGTCTATGATATGTGATTTCTGTGGTGTTTTAGGTGTGCATGGAAAGAAGAGAGGTCATGCTTTTAAAAAAAAAAAAAAAAAAACTTGTTAAAGTTCACACGACCTTGGCCTAACAAGCAAGAAGCTTATATATTGCAAGGGAAATCAGTGTCTGTGTTTATCAGGATGAAACCTATGGTGCTCTCCACAGATCATCTCCGATTTGGACTCCTGGAACGAGGAGCTGTCACAGCAGATGAGTGACTTTGACACAGAAGACCTGACACTGGCTGAGCAGAGACTGCAGCACCATCGTCTGTTTCGCGAGTGATACTTGTTGGAGTGCAAGCTGCAGTAGGTAGTCCCGGTCCTCGACGACGTCATGCAGTTCGAAGTTCAGGCATCTGGTGAGGCTCACTTTCTTTCCTTACACACGCATTAATTAACCTTTTATGTTAACTGAAGCGCTTGACCTATATGTGCATGATTTTTTTGTATTGTGCTGCTACCACATGATTGAATGATTGGCTAACTGCATAAATGAGCATGTGTATCGGTGTTCCTATTAAAGTGGACGGTGAGTGTTCACACCCTTCTAACACCCTGAGGTATGATGTCCATATTCACCTGGACATACACATCCTAAACACCTGGCAATTTCAGCTGGCCTGTTCTTTTATATTATAATCGAGAGATTTATGTATATATATATAATCTGGTATGTCCTCTTATCTTGGACTTACTCAGCAGTGTATGAGACATGAGCTCTGATTGAAACTTGGTCATAACACAGAAAATTGCTTATTATAGATATTCTGTTGCATGCTGTAAATATGATTAGTAAATCTAGCATACATCGTCTTATCCTGGATTTCTTAAGCAGCTTAACGAATGGGGCTCTGATTGAGTATTTTTACCAAAGGATAACGTAGAAACACCAGAAAAATCAGACCTCTGGTATCTTTTGAGTCCCGGTATTTGAGAAACCATTGTTTACAAAACTTTCAAGAGAGATTTGTCATTCTGTTCAAGCATACGTGATGCCATGACACATGCAGCTTTAGCTTTAGGTACTTGTTGATCCGAGCCTTTGGTACTGCTTCTGTTCTGCTCTGAACGATGCAGTGGTGACAGCACACACACACACACAGAGATAAGAGAGTGAAATCTCAGCCACTGGTGTCATTGACTATACCTCCTCCATCAAATGACCACATGCACACGTGGACATTTTCACAAATTCTCTGCTCCCCCCCCCTGTTGAGGCGCTTATCAAACCGCCCTCATCACACCTTCAGTATCTGCTCTAAAGCAGAGTCAGTCTCTAAACCTTATCTTTGCTGACTTTGTATGTTTCCTTCTTGCTCTGAATCAGCCTCTGTCTGTGTAGGTGTGGAGTTGCTGTGCGATCGGGATGTGGACATGGCTACACGTGTTCAGGATCTTCTGGAGTTCCTGCATGAGAAGCAGCAGGAGCTGGATGTGGCTGCAGAGCAGCACCGCCGCCACCTGGAGCAGTGTGTGCAGCTCCGCCACCTACAGGCAGAGGTCAAGCAGGTAGCACTCCCATCTTTTTTTATAGTAGTGATTATAATGTAAGTGTGCTTTCAACGTGTGCTTGCACATGATACACATATATATATCACAGTTATGGCTGAATCCTGAATGGCATTTTATTCACTACATGAGCCTGTTTATAATTCATTTAAGTGATTCCATGTAATATCACGTTTAAGGTTTTTTAAAAATATTTTTATGTAATTGATATGTAATGTAAAAAAAGTGAAAATAAAGCATGCCATAAATGATATTCATATATACAGAACACACTTCTCCTATACCAGGTGAAGCTTCATTTGATCATTACATTCACTAACCATGTTTGCAGATATAAGTGACTAAATGTACCTTCAAAATTTAAATGTGGATTTTTTTGTAATTCATAAAAAGTGAGATTTATTCTGACACCTGAAATGTGCAAATATCAGAGTTACCTAAGGGGTGTGTGTGTGTGTGTGTCAGGTCCTGGGCTGGATCCGTAATGGCGAGTCCATGCTGAATGCCGGTCTGATCACAGCCAGTTCTCTGCAGGAGGCCGAGCAGCTGCAGAGAGAGCATGAGCAGTTCCAGCATGCTATTGAGGTACATTTATCTCTCCCTACCACTTTCCTCTCCCTCCTCTCATTAGCTCCTTCTTTACCTACTCTCCAGCCTCTTGAGACTTTGTTACTTCTGTGGTACAGAAGGCTAAAGTGCAAGCATACATATCTAATAACAGCAGAATAACTACAGCTTACAGTCCAGTTTAATTTCAGCATTTACATCCAACTGTTAGAGACTCATTTGATCAAAAACGCTTGAACAGGCTCGTTTGTTGCGCAGCAGAGGAAGCCTGCCAGGTTCTTCTGTTCTTTTTTTCCTCTAAAGGGCAGATTACATCTGCATGTGTGGCTGGGACTGGTAGCAACTTGGAGAGACAAAGCAGCCTGTCATAATTGCCTCTTCATTTCCGAGATCTCTATTTCCTTTCTTGCAGCCATTGGAAGAGCTAGAACTCTGTATAGAGCTATAAATGACCAAAAGGATGCCTTTCAGCTGTAATTCATGTAATTGATCTCTTTCAGGAGTGGATTAATGGAATAACCCGATCATCAAATTCATCATCTTTCTCTTAGCCTGAACATGCTTGGCCTTTGGGTTACTTATTCATTATTGTCTAATGAGTCTCGTTTTTCACCTGTCATGCTTTTTGCGTTTTTCTTTTTCCTTGTTGCGTGTATTTTATTTAACTGGGTCTCTGTTCTGCCTGTCTGTGAGCAGAAAACCCATCAGAGCGCCCTGCAGGTGCAGCAGAAGGCGGAGGCGATGCTGCAGGCCAATCACTACGACATGGACATGATCCGTGACTGCGCTGAGAACGTGGCTTCTCACTGGCAGCAGCTCATGCTCAAGATGGAGGACCGTCTCAAACTTGTCAATGCATCTGTGGCCTTCTATAAGACCTCTGAACAGGTGAGAGCAGTGGCTCAGAGAGAATTACTTCTGTACATGTAACAATGAGACACCACATCATGCTGTTAAACACTCCTCGAGTTCTGTCCCCAGCCGGAACAGCAGCAGGGCCCCTTTTCTTTAAAGCCCATTGAGGCATACACTGTTTCAACACATGGGTCAGGGTTATTTAGGGGAGTGGGGAAAGGTAATCAATTCTTATATGCCTTAAGGCTGTGTAAAATGACAAACTGCTTCTTTAAATGTGTATTTTGAATTAAAGTCAAATTGAAAAAGGAAGGTCAGAGCAATACTGTTCTGCTGCATGAGCGAGACAAACTGTATCAGGAGAAGACGTGAAGAAAACACAAATGGGTGGCCACAGGTGCATGTACAAACACGGAGAAGACCTTTACTGTTGTGCTGAAGCATGCAGTCGGTCATTATGTATGGTGCAATTTTAGCTTCAGTCACTGAGTAAACCGAGCCTCCAGTATTGCTTTGATTTTCCTTCAAGTCATGTACTGACAGCACAGACAGCAAAAGAAGAGAGCATAGAGCGTAGTGTTCGAATATCACCAGACAACTCAGAAAACACACTGCTTCCAAATGATTTTATCTGTTTCAGCGCTAATAATAAACGTGCGTCTTCACAATAGTTACAGCAAGATTAATTCATCCAGTTCTCTTCTCTTGACCACATTTTTATTCCTTTTTATAAGGTCGTTTAAACATTTCAAATCACTTGTGTGCTGCCATCTTTAGAGTGTGTAAGCGCTCTTCTCTGCCTTTGTGATGATGTGATGAGCATCATGGACAGCCAGGATCTCTTGACGAAATGAATTGATTGGACGTATGTCTGTTATGCAGTGGGATGTAGCTATGCAAAAGTGTAATCAAGTGATACGTTCAGTTTTTGTGAGAAAAGAACACAGCTAGATTTAGATGTCTTTAGGCAGACTGACTGTTTTTAGTGCCATGTTTGTTAAACTGGCTCCTTAATACTCCTACTCAGTCTTTGCAGGCAGGCGAGTAGCCTAAGTAAAACATTTCTACATTGTTTTGGTCAAATTTCTATGTGTGTATGTAAAATTTAAGATGTCACAATATGTTACTGGCAGAAAAGGTTCATTTTGGTCAAAACGGTCTGTTTTCCAGGCGGTGGACCCGCACTTCCGGAGCCTTCTGCTTTAATACAGCTGGAATGGAAGGCTTTGGTGTTTGTAGTTGTAATGTTTGGTTTGCTCTACAGGTGTGCAGTGTTTTGGAGAGTCTGGAGCAGGAGTATAAGCGGGAGGAGGACTGGTGTGGCGGAGCAGACAAACTGGGTCCTAACTGTGAGACAGATCATGTCACCCCTATGATCAGCAAGCACCTGGAGCAGAAAGAGGCCTTTCTCAAGGTACCGTACCCTCAAGCTACACTATCTCTGCTGCTTTTTAATGGGCTGTAATGATTCACGTATGTGTACGCGTCTCCTTTCAGGCATGCACCCTGGCTAGACGAAACGCTGATGTGTTCCTCAAGTACATGCACAGGAACAGTGTGAACATGCCTGGGATGCTGAGTCACGTCAAAGCACCCGAGCAGCAGGTCAAAAGTGAGTTCACAGAGCACCGTAGGAGGACAGGGTATCTCAGGATGTTTGCGGTGATTCAGTTACAAAGCATTGCTAACAAATGGCTGTGTCTCTGACAGCGCTTTTCATTTCAAGCACACTGTACATGTTGTTTTCCTGTGGTTGAGCTTTTACCCACTTGTGTCTCTCTGACTGTTGTCTCTGGAGGCATATCTAAACACAGCTGGTCTGCCTACAGGAGAAATATTTGCTTCTATTTTGTTTGTTTAGCATTTAATTTAAGCTCTGGGGTGACATCTAGTGGAGAAGTGCGACATCGCATGGATATGTCTTTTCGACAAGAGTTGTGGTTGCAGCAACTGACCCACTTAGATCTAGTTTAGCCCAGTTTATAGCATGCAGCGTATCTGCACCCCCCTGTTCTGTGCTGTTCTGTTCCATGATTTAATGACTCACGAATCTGGAAACAGTAAGTGGGTCAGGCCTCAGCACTGCAGAACTAGACACACTGTCTCGGGGGGTGGATCCATCCTTTTGTCTTCACATGATATACACACACTCAGAAACACACCTCATTACCAAGTGCATGTCCTTCCTCCAGCTATAGACATAATTGATATCTGCTGCTTAATGGACATAAGCATTTTCAAGCTGTATACTTTTAAAATGATTAGAAGGACCAAATGAGGCGGTTTAAAAACAAGAACTTCCTTTAAAAGGAACCAAAGGATCTTCTGGTTTATTTTTCACCAGCTAAACTACAAAAGTGATGACGCGCTGGCAGAAGTGTTTGAATTACCATTGTTTCTTTGTCCAATAGGCAGTTTGTTTAACCAGCTCAGTATTAGCGATATTGAAGTTACTGTTTAAAAGGTGTTTTAAAACAAGCAAAAGAAAAATTCACACTATAACAGATCTCAGAAGATATTATATCAGTTGACTGTGGATGAAACTATAATGAAATAAAAAATAACATTCTGTGGATGTGAGCAACATAGTAAACCCCCAGTGTGCCATAGAAAGTGGCTTTTGCAAGTGCACATTATGACTAGCCTGTCAGTACCAAACAGTTCTGCTGGTCCTCGTGCCTGAGTAACGCTGTTTGCTGTTGGTACTCATCGTGTGCAGGTACGGTCTACTGGAACCTTGTGGTTATTGGAAACAGTGCACTTTCAGGTATTTGGTGTCAAAGTTCTGCTTTTGTGCAGTGCAAAAAGGCCTTTTGTGTGTTTGTTTTGTTCAGACATCCTGAATGAGTTGCTGCAGAGGGAGAATCGTGTCCTGCACTTCTGGACAATGAGGAAGAGGAGGCTGGACCAGTGCCAGCAATATGTGGTGTTTGAGCGCAGTGCCAAACAGGTTTGTCTCTTACACACACGCACAGGCACACTTACACTTACACTTACCTGCTCATGTTTACTGTCTCGGTGTTTCCCATCTTTCCCTCTTTCACTCTGTTTTCCTGAGGCTGACTGTCACAATCTAACTTTTACCACACTGTGTTGCCCTTAATTACTATTTTCAACATTCTCATTAAGCTAATTAGTTCTGCTTCCACACAACACTCACTGCTAAAGAGCGCTGCACTGCACAGCACCGCCTGACCATCTGTCCCTCGGCTTCCACTGACCACTTGTCTGCTTCTGACACTGAATTCGTCTCAATTTCATTGCTCAGTGATATCTAACTGAAATGAACTGCTCTGAAGTAAATCCCATAAGCAGGTACTAACATGTGCATTAATGTGTTGTTCAGGCCCTTGAGTGGATCCATGACACCGGTGAGTTCTACCTGTCCACACACACGTCCACAGGCTCCAGCATCCACCACACTCAGGAGCTGCTGAAGGAGCATGAGGACTTCCATATTACAGCCAAGGTAGCCTCCTCACTTCACTGCAGGAGCTTTTCCACGCATTTCACTTACACAGGACGCAGAAGACGTATATTTAAAGTAAAAATCATAATTTTTAATGGCAGAATTCAGAACTTAATCTTTGTTCAGTATGTTTGTATTTATACTGCCTCGTATGAGTATTCACAAACCTTCAGCTTGACCTGAAATGGACTCCTGAACTGAAATAGATAAATGACACACAGTTCAAATTAAGTCCATTTTGGTTCCAGGTCTTCACTCTACAAAATGTGGTGAAGTTCGGGGTGGGTGAATACGACTAATGCGAGTAATAACAGTAATGCCAGTAAATGCAACTTAATATAGATTTGATGTATTATTGAACATAGAATATTTTAATGGGTTAAAACTGTATGTCAGTGGATACTTTAACACTCGACTTGTTGACACACTAGACCCTGTTGTCTGTCCCTCTCTACATCCTCAGCAAACCAAAGAGCGGGTGAAGCTGTTGATCCAGCTGGCTGATGGCTTCTGCGATAAAGGTCACGCTCATGCTGCCGAGATCAAGAAATGGGTGACAGCTGTGGACAAGCGCTACCGAGACTTTTCACTGCGCATGGATAAATACCGCACCTCACTGGAGAAGGCGCTGGGCATCTCTTCTGACTCAAACAAAGCGGTATGTTTCTCCCCTCTGCTGTCTGCCTTTACCAGCACAAAACCCTTTCTGCTGTCGCTCTGAGCATGCGTGCTGTCGAGACATCTGTAGATTTGCTGGGAGGTGTTTTACTATTCATACAGTAGGGATGTACTTTCCACAAGCTCACCATTTGAAGTGTCCACCCACATATTTCTAAAGCCTCACATAGTGCCTCACATAGTAGGTACCATAGTAGTCATTATAGCAGTTTTATAAAATGATTCACTGGTTCAGTCCAGAATGTGCCGTGTATTTCAGCCAGCAATTCTTCAAGGAGAGCCACAGCATGCTCTGTTCATAATAAAGATACTAAATATTTAAAGTTTAAATATTTACTCGTTGTTTGTTACTCTAGTTCTTGTCACTTTCAATAATTTATTGTTATTTAATTTTCTCTTTTCCAGAGCAAGGACCTGCAGTTGGATATTATCCCTGCCAGTGCCCCGGGGTCAGAGGTCAAACTAAGGGATGCTGCTCATGAGCTGAATGAAGAGAAGCGCAAGTCTGCTCGCAGGAAGGAGTATGTGTCCTCAGATGCTACCTTACTGTAACATCTTACACTGTTTCACAGCTCCCGCCCCTGCACAGCTACTGCCCCTGCACAGCTACTGCCCCTGCACAGCTCCCGCCCCTGCACAGCTACTGCCCCTGCACAGCTACTGCCCCTGCACAGCTCCCGCCACTGCACAGCTCCCGCCCCTGCACAGCTCCCGCCCCTGCACAGCTACCGCTATTGCACAAATCCTGCCAGTGCACAGCTCCGACAACCACAAAGCTCATGTCATTGCACAGCTCCGACAACCACAAAGCTCATGTCATTGCACAGCTCCGACAACCACAAAGCTCATGTCATTGCACAGTTGCACTTTCCATTATTATTATATATTATATTTTGACTTTTGATTTTTTCTGGTCACCTCAGGAATTTGAAACCAAAAGTCTGTAAAGAACTAAAAGATACTCCAGTGCACAGCTCATACCCCACTGCTCTTTTGCCAGATTTTAATGGCAATCATGTCTGGACAGACCTCAAGTTATGGCAACATATTCATCATCTTTATAAGCCGTTCACCAAATTTGAGCTTTTAAAGGAATGTACTCTGATATGACCAAGCGTCAGTCCAGCACTGACAGCACTGCGGTTGTTATACTGCACTTATCAGGGTTGTGCTTTCAATTTTTTCTTTTTTTGGTCACCTAAGCAAATTGAGACCAAAAGTATATAAATGACTAGAAAATAAATGTAATTTTATTGCTGGGTATTTCTATGCATGTTTAGTTGTTTGAACAATGACTGATTTTTTCCCAAAAGCATGCCCAAGACAAAAAAACGTAATTCATCTGTATGCGTTTTCAGATGAATGCAGAAATGTCCTTGTGAAAGCAACTTTACTGTATAATACACTCCCAGCCTTCTTTCCCCCACGCTATGGAAGGCATCTGTGCTTGGCTTTATTCATACTTTTGTGGATATCAGCGTTTTCTTGATTCCATTAACCGTGATGAAGTTTTCCTATCAGAAGTTATGTGTCTTTGTCGTGTTTTGAAAGTTATTTACTGCTCATAGCGTCTGTCTGCATTGCACTCCATTGTTATTTATAGTGCGGTTCTGTGCAGTAGGTGTTTCGCTGATGAGTGATAATGACAGACTGTAGACCTATGCATAAAACTGTCATAAACTCTCATAAGTGATTTGTGACATGCAATATCTAGGAGACTGCTCTTGAATTTCAATGAGCATGCTTGAGCAAATGAATTTTAGCACCGGGTTTTTGCTGTTACAGCGCATCATGAATACTTCTATCATCAGTTTATATACTTTGGGCCTGTTTATTTATTACCTATTTGAATTTATGAGTGTGTGTGTGTGTGTGTATACAGCTTCATCATGGCAGAGCTGATTCAGACAGAGAAGGCCTATGTGAGGGACTTGAGAGAGTGTATGGATGTAAGTAATAGTCATCTTAATGCTTATATATATATTATTGTTGTCTTATAGCTTTTATCATTTTTTTATTGTATTGTATTTCATTCCCTCCACCCCCACCCCCCATTTTGAAATTAAACATCTTTACTGTGCCCTTCTGTAGACATATCTCTGGGAAATGACCAGTGGTGTAGAGGAAATCCCACCAGGTATCATCAACAAGGAGCACATCATTTTTGGCAACATGCAGGACCTCTATGAATTCCATCACAAGTGAGTTTTTGTTTATGACCATCAGTCAAAATTCACAAAACTGTGCTTTTTAAAGTGTTGGTGATCTGCTGTAGTATTGCGTAAATGCCAGTAAACCATTGATGTGCACCATCGTGGATGGATGTTTGCATCACTTTCTCTCTCTCTGTCCTTCACAGTATCTTTCTGAAAGAGCTGGAGAAGTATGAACAGCTCCCAGAGGATGTGGGTCATTGCTTCGTGACCTGGGTAAGCTTACTGAACAGAAAGCCTACAATGAGAAAATGTTATTTATTTTAGTGGCCAGCGAATAACCTTTATTTGTTCTTTTGCAGGCTGACAAATTCCAGATGTATGTAAACTACTGCAAAAACAAGCCAGACTCCACACAACTCATTCTTGAGCATGCTGGATCCTACTTTGATGTAAGAGCTTGCTTCTACACTCATAACCACAATGACATAGTCAGGATTTCTAACTTATCTTGCATGTAATGTGGCTATAAATTTGTGACCTTACAGGAGATCCAGCAGAGGCACCGTCTGGCAAACTCCATCTCGTCCTATCTAATCAAACCAGTGCAGAGAATAACCAAATACCAGCTGCTGCTCAAGGTTAGAACATCTCTGACAGCATTGACCTTCACCGTAACATATGAAATCCTTTGAGTCTCTCAGTAAAGGTTAATGGGTACTTTTGCATTTTCTAATGTGCCATTGTGTTGCATATGTAGGAACTGCTGACATGTTGTGAGGAGGGCAAAGGAGAAATCAAAGACGGCTTGGAGGTTATGCTCAGTGTACCTAAGAGGGCCAATGATGCCATGCACCTTAGCATGCTGGAAGGTATTGACACATGCCCAGGCGTGCATGCAAATACGCATACACACGTACATGTGCATGATGTGACTGATTGTCGTGTGTCCTCTTAGGTTTTGATGAGAACATTGAGTCTCAGGGAGAGCTGATCCTCCAGGAGTCCTTCCAGGTGTGGGATCCCAAGACTCTGATCAGGAAGGGCAGAGAGCGCCACCTCTTCCTCTTTGAGATGTCTCTCGTCTTCAGCAAGGAGGTTAAAGATTCCAATGGCAGGAGCAAATACATCTACAAGAGCAAACTCTTTGTACGTGTTCTCTCAAGACTTCATGACGATCAAATGATGCGTCCTGCTTTTGTAGGTCTTTAGGTTATGAACATTGCCTTGTGTGTGTTTAGACCTCGGAGTTGGGTGTCACCGAACATGTGGAGGGGGATCCATGTAAATTTGCCCTCTGGGTAGGACGGACACCAACCTCTGACAACAAGATTGTTCTTAAGGTATGTGCCTCGCACTTTTGTTTATGCTGTCTGTGTGTCTCTTCTCCCACTTTCTGGTTGTGCTTGGTGGCATGGCTGTGGTGTTGAGCTCTGAGGTGGTTGTCTAGCTTTCTGTTCTGTTCTAGCTCACTTCATCTTTCTCACTTTTCTATCTGCTGTCTCAGGGTGATTTCTGACTCCTTTCTAAATATGTGAGCTGTGAAGTGTATATAAATGTTTGCATCTCTGAACATTAACCAATCCTGGTGCCGTATTGTGTCTACGTATGATCTGCATTATGTCGTAGTTCAAATACTATTTTTATTATTTGCTTATTCTCAGTTCTTCCTGCTCTCCCTGCCCCAAAAGCCAATCCCATTCTCAGAACTAGTTCAGTTCAAAGGTTTGCTTTAATATTTGGTCAGTGCAAGGCACTTAAGTGGATTTCCTAAGCTATGTTCAAGTTATATTTATTATCAATGGCTTCTGCCATCTTTAGGAATACACAGGTTAGTTTAGGTCATCAGTACACTGATTTAAAGAAGATCTGAGAATTTTTAGTCAGTATATTATTAATTATAGTTTTCTTTTAGCCAGATTACTGCTTTTGCTCAGACTTTTTTTTAAATTTATACTGGTGTATATTTAAGCTGTTACAAAAATGCTCTTCTATGAAGGTATCTATAAGAGGAATGGATCTCACAGTTCTGTTGGTAGGAAGGTTAAGCAGCCTGTAAACCGGCTAGAAAAGGACCAATACACGACAAGATTAAACTTCATTCACTGAACTTCACAGGACTTCAGCTGCCAGGATATTTTTGATAGCTAGTCCATGGTGGCTGTTAACGTTTCACATGAAAAATGAACCTGAACATCAAAACACATCTCTACGACATATTTTACTGTCTCTCCGTTTGTGTGAACTGTCTCAGTTACTTGTGACTGTCCTGAGAACTGTTAAACAATTTGAAATGCTGAGCGCTATGCAGAAACGTTTTGTAATGCATGATCAAAATTGGGATTAAAAAAAAAAAAGTCAGTGTTGTCCATCTGTCTTCAAAGCCAGTTTTGTCAGTTTTGTATTGTGTATTTCAAAAGTAGTGAAATTTTCTTCTATATTTCAAATTAAGCTAAGTCAGGGATGCAAACATGGAGCGATGGTGAGTATAGCCCAGCACTGACAGTTAACCCTTAGATTACAATTGACGCAAGAGTTGAGTGAGTGACCTGCCTCAGCTTTATTCTTTTTCCTCTCTTTCTTTCTTACATTCACACAGGCCTCCAGTATTGAAAACAAGCAGGACTGGATAAAACACATCCGTGAGGTGATTCAGGAGCGCACAGTTCATCTGAAGGGCGCACTGAAAGAACCTATCCACATCCCAAAGCCTTCCACAGCCAAGCACAAGGCCCGCAGGTACAATCTCAGGCCAGTAAAACCTTCCTATACTCTACTAGATTTAATTTCCTCTTTTTACTCTTTTGTTGCTTCCAGCTGTGTTTGTACCTTCTTTTTAGTTTGCACCTTTTAGAGGATTTGCTGCTGTAGGATTGTAGATTCTCATGTGCTGTGTGTTACCCCATGCAGAGATGGAGAGGACCTGGACAGTCAGGGTGAAGGCAGCAGTCAGCCAGACACCATCTCCCTGGCCTCCCGTACTTCTCAGAATACACTGGACAGCGACAAGGTTACCACTCAGCCTTCCCACCCCTCACCTTCTGCACTTACCTGCGGTGTATTAACACACTGCTGAACCTGATGTGTTTTCCTTCTCTTGGTCACTTAGCTGTCTGGAGGCTGCGAGCTCACTGTGGTTATCCACGACTTCATGGCAGGGAACAGTAATGAGCTGAATGTGCGCCGGGGGCAGACGGTGGAGGTGCTCGAGCGGCTCCACGATAAGCCCGACTGGTGCTTAGTGCGTACCACTGACCGCTCACCTGCCAGTGAGGGCATCGTACCCTGTGCCATGCTCTGCATCGCTCACTCACGCAGCAGCATGGAGATGGAGGGAATCTTCAACCACAAAGGTAGAAGAGTGAAGAGAAAAAAAAGAAAGCCATATGTACATCTGGGCTTTTGTACAGCACAGTCCAAGAGTCCATCAGTCATAGTTAAGCAGCTTGTATATGAATTGGTGGAAAATCCACTGCTGTGCTTTTCAATACAGTATGATTAATGTGCATATCTTTTATTGAAACATGGCATAAAATAGTGAAATTATTTTACAGAATGTTTCTGATCATGTATACAGCTATATTTAATAATCCTAGATTCGTCTCAGCTTTAAACTACTGTATATATTTTAAATAATGATCAACTGAGTAATTTTTTTTTTACTTTATGGTACATGCTTTAATTACAGGCCATTGGCAGTGAACTTTTGGGCACTACTGTATTTGTGTGGTGGTCTGGGAAAACCCTTCACTTGGTGAAATTTCCTACTATAGTATTATAGTTCATAACTCTGAAAACTGCATGCTTTCCTGAAATTAAATGCTCCTTATTTGCATATAGACTATATGGCCAGTGGTTTGTAGGCACCTGCCCATCACACCCACATGTGCATGTTGAACGTCCCAATCCAGATTTAGTCCCTTTGCTGTTATAATAACTCCCACTCTTCTGGGAAGGCTTTCCACTAGATGTTGGAGCATGGATGTGGGGATTTGTGATTATTCAGCCACAAGAGCATTAGTGAGGTCAGGCGCTGATGTTGGTGAGGATCCTGTGGTGCAGTCGGTGTTCCAGTTCATCCTAAAGGTGTTCAGTGCGGTTGAGGTCAGGTCTCTGTGCAGAACATTCGAGTTCTTCCACTTCAACATTGTCAAACCATGTCTTCATGGGCCGCTTTGTGCACGGGGGCATTGTCATGTTGGAATATGTTTGGACCCCTTAGTTACAGTGAAGGAAAAGTGGTACGGTATACCAGGACATCCTACACAATCGTGTGCTATTACCCCATCACATGTGTGCAACTACATTTAAAATTCCTTTTACCCCCAAAAAGTGAAAAGAGAGAAATTTGCATGTAAAGTTTTTACTGTGACTGTGACAGGAGCATCTTGGACAATTTGGGAGTCACTACCCGGTTATAAACTGATTAGTCTTATGTCCGTTAGGCTCCGGTACCTGTCTGTCCAACAACTTGATCAAAGCCTAACATTCCCTGTGTGAGGAAATCACACTTAGCAAAGTTTTAGACATATTAGACTAACTATTTTTACCGCCTCGTTTGTTAAACTGGCTTCTTACCCAACTGGACCTTTGCATGGATATCGTCTAGGCAAGAATAAAAAGTAAATAAAAACATGTTCACATCATTTTGCTGAAATATATTTATGGTTTAAGTATAAGGTGGCAGAAACCAGTTTTGGCCAAAACCCTTTTTGGTTGATTGCCAGAATTCAGCCCCAGTGGCATCGGACAGGTTTTCCCAGACTGCCACACATTTTTCTAACCAGCAAGAAGTTTATTTATACTGTTCCGCTTGCATTGTTTTACAGTACACTTACTGTCTCTTCCTCTTTCTCTCCAGACACACTATCAGTGTGCAGCAATGATGCCATCCTCCCTGGCTCATCTGCCACTCTGCAGCCTGGGCACATGATGGGTTCTCAGAGTTCTCCAGGACCCAAGAGACCAGGCAATACCTTGCGCAAGTGGCTGACCAGCCCTGTGAGGAGGCTGAGCAGCGGCAAGGCGGACGGCCACGTGAAGAAGCTGGCGCACAAGCACAAGAAGAGCCGTGCCGATGTGCGCAAGAGTGCAGAAGTGGGCTCGCAGAAAGACTCGGACGACAGCGCTGCCACACCACAGGATGAGACTGTGGAAGAGGTCAGGCCAGGCTCTCTCTGCCACCGAGGCTGCGATTTGTCGTGTTAGCCATATTTCTTTGCTCAGTCAACTTTCCCTCCCGGTAATTTTGTGCCATGGCTATCTTTACAGAGGGTGAGAAACGAAGGTCTAAGCAGTGGCACACTCTCCAAATCCTCCTCCTCGGGTATGCAGAGCTGTGGTGAGGAAGAGGGAGAGGAGGGCGCTGACTCGGTGCCCCTGCCTCCACCGATGGCCATCCAGCAGCACAGCCTCCTCCAACCTGACCCTCAGGATGACAAGGTGAACCCCTTGGATCAGATCTAACAGATGTAGGATGATGGTCAAGAATGGGGAAATGGCCTGTAATCACCTAATGTAGGCTACCAGGAAGTTTAAAACTAACCATATAATCTATGCTTAGAGATAATATCTAATTAATAGCTTGGCACTGAAGACACTTTCTTTTTTATTTATTTATTATTTTCTGGCCATGCTTTAAAATGGCTGACTGCAATACATGGATTTGGTTTATAGCATTATAGACTATGTAAAACACAGCAGGGTATAATCAACAGTGGGTTGGAGTGATGAGGGCAGTGATTACTTTCCTATAACACCATATCCTGAAGTGTTTTATTCCTCTTATACCACAGCAGTTTGCCAACAGTTACAGTTTGTTGTATATATTAATGAATGACATGGTCCCTGTGAATGAGTTGTTACTATAAAAACAATAAAGTTTTAGAACGAGTGCATTAAGATAAACCTGTGAATCAGAACTACTGTCAGAGCGGCTGAAAATTAATCCAAACCTTCTGACCAATCAGATCAGAGAATTCAGCAGTGCTGTGGTATAAAAGACTGTATAGACTATAGAGTTATTTTGATATAGCCTCCACTCACAGTGATTAATCTTAGCACACAGCGCTTTGTAAGTATTATTAGTAATGTAGAATTTGAAGGGAGAGTTTTATACATCTTCATCCCCTGGAAGAGCAGTAATGTGGCCAGATTCACTGAAGTGCAGCAGGTGTAGATGGGGTCAGTCGTGCCAAAGGACAGCTTGTAACACTAATTTGTTTTTCTCTTTTGTTTTGTTCTCGGTTGTATCGTTTGCCATAGCATTACGTTGATTTGTGTCCTGTCTTTGTTTTATCTCAGTTTCCATACCTTTCCATTTGACTCCTTCCCTTTATGGCCTCCCTCCCTCCATCTCGCTTTCTGTTCCCATGCTTCAGCTTAGTCGCAAGACACAAAACCCATTTCTTTTGAATTTTCTTTACGTTTTTATTTTGATCTTGCTTTAGTTGGATAGCAGACACACAGATGCCCCACCTTGTAGAAAATGCCCCCTGTCATTACCATGCAGATTCACCTTTCTGGATTTTGTTGAATTTCCACCTAGTCGAGATTTCTTCTTTTCGTTTAAACGTTAACGCTTGCCCAAGTGCAATATCCCCCCATTTGTTTTCTATTAGTTTTATACTTTTATATTGACTTTTCTATTTGTCATTTTTCTATGTAAAGTTTTAATGTATAATTAAGCACCATCAAACCCGATTCCTCCTGATCTGCTGGAGGTATTTTTTCTATTATTATTATTATTATTATTATTAATATTATTATTATTATTATTATTATCATTATTATTTTAAACCGACTGGGTGCCTCAGAATGTGTCGTAACTTGAACGTAGCTTCAGAGTACTAGCAGACACGTACGCTGTGAAGCAAAGAGGAGTGTGTGGGTGTATGTGGGTCAGAGGGGGTCATGTGTCTAATGACTCTGAATCACAGAGAGCATCTCTCGCTCCCAACCCCTCTAACAACCACTCCCATTCCCCATCAGCCCTCCCCCCCTTCCTCTGTGCTTTACCCCTCATTATCCACTCTGGTGTCTAATTGGCATGTAAAAGCTAAGCAGACCAGAGGCCACTCCCAGACACAAATTGGAAAGTCTGGAAGGCACAGCAAGGGTGAGATTTTCTGCTGGATTTCACTCTACTTGTATGTTATGGCTGAATTGTTTCTGATTATTCATAATACAGACTCATAAAGGAACATTGCTTTTCAGCATCATATTATGTCTCACTTCACACTCTTGTCAACTTGTATGTCTGTAGTAAAAACCCGTGATTAGGCTCATGAATTCTGAATGCAGCTTCAATTTGCACATTTGTTTAGAACAGCTAAAATCTGGAAAGGCTTATTTACAAAAAAAAAAAAACTTTCTTAGAACAAAGGTCCAGATAAATGGCAACAGCAGTTACTTTTCATACTTAAACATTCATGATTAGTGGTAATATTATGATGTGTCGTAGCGCTTCATTTGACCTCTTTTGACTAGCATCATGGCTCGGTTTTGAATGTGACATGAGGAAAGTAAAGGCATACTTCTCTGTCCATTCATCTTTAAACATTTTGTTTTTGTTGTTAACTTTTTTTAAACAAGCCATGCTGTTAGTTTGCTAATCAGACCAGAGAAGGTAAATAATAAGTAAGATCTACAGAAAGTCTGTGAAAACTCTCCCCTTTGTGCCCTAATGTCTTTAGCCATGTAGATAAGCTAAAAGCTTAAACCTGCTGAGCTGCTTCATGTTTTTTCGAGCGCTCTGTTTCAAGCGCCACTGCAGTACTTTCCTGGTCTGCATCTGGACCGCAGTCCACCAGTGAACGATGCCTGGTTTAAATATTTCCTTGGTGCTGAGATTTATCTGGCAGAACTTTGACAGCGGTGTGTTGCTGAACATAATGCTAATGTCTAGCGAAATGTTCCTTTAAAGGCACATCATTTTTTATTTATAACAAACATTGCTTCTATCCATATCACAGTTGGGCTCAGTATCAAAGATATCCCTGATTGTTTATGAGTATATATTTCATTAAATTATTGCTCTCACTGCTAAATAGGCTGTAGCCCAGGAGACTGTTGGTCCAGAAAACAGCATATTTATAATCTGTTAGATGAGAATCTGGGACAGCATCAGAAACGTCGCTTGTGCCGTAGTGATTGCATTTTCAGATTCATTTACTGTGATTAGATTTTGCGTAATTGGTTACCTGTAAGACAGGAATGTTGTAAGATCAGGTTTCTTTGTATGTCTACATGTCTTATAGGACTATGAAACAACATACAAAAACAAAGCACACTGCTTTATGGTATAAAATTAAAGGCATATCATTTTTTTGCACCAGATTTTTTTTTCTTTGCCTAGATGATGCCTTACGCTTTTTTTCCCTCGCTCATTCTCCACAGACGTCATCCCGTCTTTCAGTCCGCCCCTCCAGCTCAGAAACACCTAGTGCTGCAGAGTTAGTCAGCGCCATTGAAGAGCTGGTCAAAAGCAAGATGGTAAGTGTCATATAGGCATGTAAAGCAGTGTGTGTGTGTGTGTGTGTGTGTGTGTGTGTGTACGCTGAGTTATCGGGATGTATGTACTGTTAAGAGTTTTCTGAATTTCTTATGGTACAGGAGGTAATGAGGTAATGGGACATCTAATGATAGTGTTTTGGGTGACTGTATGTAATGGCTCTGTCTCGGCTCAGGCTCTTGAGGACAGACCCAGCTCTTTGTCTGTTGAGCAGGGGGACAGCAGCAGTCCTTCTTTCAATCCCTCAGACAACTCCCTCCTTTCCTCCTCTTCTCCCATCGACGAGATGGAAGAGCGCAAGACAGGCTTTCTCAAGAGACGCCAGTAAGTCTTTATTCAACACCTGAAAGTATTTACACCCCCATCAGGATGTCTTCTGTGTCTGACCCTCACTGTCCTGTTTGTCTAATTGTAGCTATGTGCTGCTGGAGTTGGTCGAGACAGAGAGGGACTATGTGAGGGATCTTGGTTTGGCTGTTGAGGTAAGTGGCCTATTCCTGCTGCGCATTTGATTGGATTTTTTCCCACCAGAAAACTGGAACAATGCTTTTCCCATTGGCCCATCAGTCCACTACTGAATATTGTATGGTTTTTGGTACTTACTCAAGATCAGCATAATCAGGAACTAATGATAACCTGGGATGGAAACCTATCAGCACAGTTTAATTTTATTTGTGTACTGCTTTTAATGTAGCTCGAGAGCCCTAATGAGCAAATCAGAGGTGACAGTAACAAGGAAAGTCCTTATCAATAGAAGCCCAGTTCTTGTTGGTTCAGGTTCTGTTCTGGTCGGTTAGGTCAGTGGAGATGAGACCCTTCTTATAGATCATTTATTTTGTGTAGGATTTTCTTAGGAGTGATGCATTTTAATGCCATGCTACTTTTGAGTAATGTTGCTTTATCTCTTTAACAGGGTTATATGGCCAGGATGAAAGAGGAAGGCGTTCCAGATGACATGAAAGGAAAAGACAAGATTGTGTTTGGCAACATTCACCAGATCTATGACTGGCACCGGGAGTACGTAATCCTTCTTGTACCATAAATATGCACAAGTGCAATGTTCATTTTGATTCTTTGCTCTTTCTTTAGAGCTTCTTAAAACCCACTGCTGGAATGCTCTCCACATCACCTGTCACTATAAGTACTAATAATCCCTGTTCTTTCAGTTTCTTTTTGGGAGAGTTGGAAAAGTGCCTCGATGACCCTGATCATCTGGGCTCTCTATTTGTGAAACACGTGAGTTCATTTCCTCATGCAGTGCACGTTCAGACATTCTGTTTTCCAAAACCCTCATCTTTATCATGTCTGCTCTGGTTGCAGGAGCGGAGGTTGCACATGTACATTGTTTACTGCCAGAACAAACCCAAATCTGAGCACATTGTCTCAGAATACATTGACACTTACTTTGAGGTATGTGTTTCCTAAAGCTGTGGCACAATGCTATAAAATAATATAAAACTAGATGTGCCACAGGGATTATCTTTTTTTCTGAATGCAAGAATTCAAACTGCAGTTTGAGATTATCTGTAACATTGGCATTTTGCCTTTCACTTGTAGGACCTAAAGCAACGTTTGGGTCACAGGCTGCAGATCACTGACTTACTCATCAAACCAGTGCAGAGAATCATGAAGTACCAGCTGCTGCTCAAGGTCTGATGATCTCTGTCGATTTCTCAATTTCCTGGACTGTAGAGCTTTAGTATGATTTACAGAGCTGTCTAATCAGCTTTCCTGCTCAACTATTCTGTTGGTTATTTTTCTAGGATTTCTTAAAGTACTCCAAAAAAGCTGGGCTAGACTCACTGGATTTGGAGGTGGGCAAGTTGTTCCTAATGAGTGTTGATGTATATTTGGACTCACTAGATTGCTCAGTAATGTTCTTTCGTTACAGAAAGCGGTTGAGGTCATGTGCATTGTACCAAAGCGATGCAATGACATGATGAATGTTGGACGACTACAGGGATTTGATGTAAGACAATCAGTGCTAAATGAAAAATTAAGCTATGTGGACTACTAGCTTGTTTTACCATCGTCCATCCAAGGGTACATTTAAATTAGTTCTTATTCTGTCTTTTAGGGGAAGATAGTGGCTCAGGGTCGTCTCCTCTTGCAGGACACCTTCATGGTGTCAGACTCTGATGGAGGCCTGCTGGGCAGGATGAAGGAGCGAAGAGTCTTCCTCTTTGAGCAGATTGTTATATTTAGTGAACCCCTGGATAAGAAGAGAGGTTTCTCCATGCCTGGTTTCCTTTATAAGAACAGCATCAAGGTATGCTCTGACATCCAGTTCTGCTCTGGGGCTGCGTGTTTGATGCTGTGCGCAACATGTAACGTGCTGTGTAGAAGCTTTTATAATTTGCACCCCAGGTAGTGGAGGTAATAAACTAGAAGGAATTTGGGATTTGGTCAAATGGGGTATATTAACATGGCCTAAATAATAATAATAATAATAATAATAATAATAATAATAAACCTTTGTGAAGACACACTGACAATGATGATCACCATAAGCCTTTTATTTGTAAAGGTAATGTTTGTATTAATGTTACAAAAGGATATTTATATATTTATTCAGTTAAGCAAAAAAGTTGCTCGGGTAACACTGGCTAATTTTCTAGTAGGTTTACAATACAAAATATTTGCATATATCTGTACATATGTTATAATGTTATTATCTGTGCATATGTTTGTTTTTGTGTTGTACATTAGTTTTCATTTATATTGCATATTGCCCTTATTTTCTTGTGTTTATGCTCATGACGATCATTATTTGCACTATGTTTGTGTGCAGGTGAGCTGTTTGGGCCTGGAGGACAGTGCAGACGGTGACCCGTGCAAGTTTACCCTGACCTCCAGAATGCCAAATGGCAGCACTGAGGCCTTTCTCCTGCACTCCTCCCACCCTGGAGTCCGGCAGGTCTGGACCCTGCAGATCAACCAGATCCTGGAGACCCAGCGCAACTTCCTCACTGGTATATCGACTGCACTGCACTGCACTTTGCTTTGGCAGACAGCATGTAAGACAAGAACTGATCTATGCACCCAACAGCTACAGTAGCAATGCAACAGGACAGTGTTTTTCTTCTGTAAATTTATGTTGAGCGTTTTTGATGGCGAGAAACAGTCCACAATGACAGCCTGACTTTCACTGCTTAGCCCAATCTCTCCAGATTCACAGGGAAACACAGCTCTCTTACTTAAAGAGCAAAGAATCTGCAGTGCTCTGAAGACAGCAGTGGTGATCTCCTTCCACAAAACTATATATATATGTATATGTGTGTGTGTGTGTGTGTGTGTATGTATGCATGTATGTATGTATACTTAACAGCGCCAGCGGGTTGTCTGCCCTGTCGACACTGCCTGAATGCACTTACCTAAATACCCTATTACTTACTGATCTCTCTCTTTTTTTCTCTCTCGCTCTCTCTCTCTCTTTTTTTATACAGCACTGACTTCTCCGATTGACTATCAGAGGAATCATGTGGGAGGGAGTGTGAGTGCTCCGACTGGTTCTTCTGTCAGTAGTGGAGGGCAGGGAGTGGCTCGTGGAGGGGGTATGGCAGTCCCAGTCGCATCAGGCTGTCGCTCTCGCCCCTCCCGTATCCCTCAACCCTCCCGCCTTCCTCAGCCTCTTCGACATCACTCTCCTGCCCTGGGCCCCGGAGCCAGTGAGCCGGATGGCCCCAACAAAATCTCAGGTATGCCCCCTAGGTCCCTCCCCTCTTGCACTACAGACTCTGACTCAAGCAGAGACTCTGCTAGGCTGAAGCTATCAGACAGTCCTCAGTCTAAACGCAGTGAGCCTGTGGAGGATGTTTCCAAAGAGAATCAAGATTTGTCCGTTCCAGCCCAGATCCCTCGAGCTACAGTGCCCCCATTAGCACTGGTGAAGCCCAGACCGGGAACTATCTCCCCAGTGGGCACTCCGCTGGCCACACCAGGCTTCAAAGACTTCCTGGCACCCTGCAGCCCAGGGCCAAAGAATGGTGGCTGCTCCACTCCTTCCTCCTCTGCCAGCTTCTGGAGCTCCATGCCAGGCTCTCCAGCCGGCCGGCCCGGCTCCTTCACCTTTCCTGGCGAAGCGTGTGAAACGCTGAGCCGGCCTAATCAGAACCAAAACCACCGGCATTCCAGCCACAGTAAAGATGCAGACCGCATGAGCACATGCTCCTCGGCCAGCGAGCAGTCGGTCCAGTCCACCCAGAGTAATGGGGTAAGAGCTCCGCTTCAGTGCTTTTTGCAGCTCAGCCCCAGCAGCTCTGCTCTACACGATTCTGCTCCTTTTTGTCCCTCTCTTGTCTAATCAAGTACTTACTAACCCCACTTAGAACCTGTCTTCTCTCTGCCTCCGATGACTGGGATTTCCAGCTCTGCATTCCTGACCTGTAACTGTAACTGTATCTTTACTGCCACTCAGTGTACTAACTTCTGCATCTCTGTATGTGGCAGATTCTGGAGAGATAACGTTCTCTCCTCTTTTACAAACTCACAGCATTATCTCACCTCATACTTTACTTACAATGTTTGAGGACAGGCTTTCTCTCTCTCCTCTGTCTGGACTGCTGCCATGTTAACACTTCTTATCCTTCTCATTTCCTACTTGGAAAATAATGGTCAATTTTGTCAGCTTTTCTTGATCCTAATTTAGAAAATTGTCTTTTTAACTGTCTTTTTTGCTACACAGTATAGTTCACAATGTGGGTTTAAATCGCTTTAAATATCTGACATGAATTCTGGTTTCATATTACATCCTCCCTTTTTTGTGAGAGACGTTTGGTTTCATTATGCATGGTTTCTCAGGTTTGCACTCAAAACATAGACACTTTTATAAATAAAATGCTTGATGCCGTCTTGTGACCATCGTGTAGGTAATTAAGCGTATATGAGCATGGGTATGGTAGTGTGGTTGGGTGTTGCACTAGTTTTGTGGATATCATTAGCTGTGAAATATGAGCAATGTCCAACAAAAATAACTTTGTGTGTTCTTGACTAAAGATCATTTTTTTGTGTGTGTTGACATTCACAGAGTGAAAGCAGCAGCAGCAGTAACATTTCCACAATGCTCGTGACGCAGGACTATGTGGCTCTGAAAGAGGATGAGATTAATGTGTGTCAGGGTGAGGTGGTGCAGATCCTGGCCTCAAACCAGCAAAATATGTTCCTGGTGTTCCGCGCCGCTACAGATCAGAGCCCAGCCGCTGAGGGCTGGATCCCCGGCTACGTGTTGGGCCACACCTCAGCAAGCACCCCCGATGCCCCAGAGGGAACCATCAAGTAAGAGCAGCAACAATGAAACGCTAATGTAGCAGGAGTTACAGTCAAATTTTATCACCAGTGATTAGATAGCTTTTTTATAGCGCTATAAAAATAAAGTTTTTTTTAAAATCTAGGAAATCATCTTCGTGGCACACGTCCCTCCGTATCCGTAAGAAGTCAGAGAGAAGAGAAAAGGAAGGAAAGAAAGAGGCCAAGCTTGAAAACGGATACAGGAAGTCCAGAGAAGGCTTACCTAACAAGGTGTCTGTAAAGGTAAGATGCATCTCAAATCCTAATACTGTAGTTTAAATCTGATCAGCATCTGACAGAGGTTTGTTTTCCTTATAACTTGACTGTTTTTTTTTTTGGCAGCTTCTAAATCCGAATTACATCTATGATGGTAGGTTTGTTTATTCACCTTTGGTACTTTCTGTAAAATGCACATTTTATGTAATTTGTGTTTAGAAAATAATGAGTGGGATGATTTTTCTCCAGTTCCGCCAGAGATCCTCGTTCCGCTGAGTGATGTGACCTGTGATAAGGGTGAGTGTGTCACACTGAGGTGTAAAGTGTGCGGCCGCCCCAAAGCCACCGTCACATGGAAGGGACCCGACCAAAGCACGCTGAGCAACAACGGCCACTTCAGCATAGCTTACAGGTACAGGCATATAGTCTTTATATTGCATAGCTTCCTATATGCTCTCAGAGTCCTAAGCTAAGAGACTACACTGTGAATTATCATTAACACGTTCTGCATGTAATGATGGATTTAACATGATGTTCCTCATGTAGTGAGACTGGCGAGGCCACTTTGCGCATCGTGGGTGTGGCTTCAGAGGATGATGGTGTTTACACCTGCGTTGCCACCAATGATGTAGGGAGTGTGATGACGTCAGCCAGTCTCAGGGTGTTGGGTAAGTACACACACACACACGCATGCAATGTAACGCCATTGCACTGATGAAGGTCAAATGAAACGTGAACAACAAAATAAAACTGATAAATCTTATTTCCTCATAGGTACCTCCAGTGATGGACTCCGAGTCATGTGGAAAGACAACTTTGAGTCTTTCTACACTGAGGTGGCAGAATTGGGCAGGTAAGATTTAAATCCTTTAAATCTGTGCGAGCTCCTGCTTGTTGTATGGAGTTACGGTGGGAATTTCGGGGCTGATTTGGATTTAAATAATCAAAAGATTCTTAATGCATGTCATTTTGTATAATATTTTTCCCATATAATCACTTTCTGCTTTTAAAACGAATCACTTTCACCCATCATGAGAAATGCTTTATATTAGGTCTGTCAGAATGAATTGACCTTTCTGAGAACTGTAAAGGATGTGACAGGAACACTTCTGTACGTTAAATTAAAGAAAAGCAAATCTTAAGCAAGGTTTATGACAAGACTGCGATCTTGCCTTGCTTTCATAAAGCTCAGAGCAGGGTACAGCACTGCTGCTAAGCTTCAGTCCGTCTGTCAGAAGTTAAAGGCTAATAAATGCTTAAAGGCGTTTGAATAATTACAATTTAACCAGCATTTTAAAATGGATTAATTTTTTCCCAGAATGTCTGACTGTTGACATTTCTTAATAAAGCATCTGAGCCTGTGTAAAGGCCCAGTTAGGATGTTTTGTGCACACAGAATCTTTCACAGGAGAATCATGTTACTTCAAGTCATTTTTTAATATAGCAAGATCAATCTGCGCGTCTGTTGATGGTTTGAACATTTCCACCTTGCTTGTGGTATAGGATTCTGAGGATGAAATGCTGAGTGTGAGGTTGTGTATAACTTTAATTACTCACAATTAATTCAGCGTTAATGTGTTTTGTGTGACAGGGGCCGCTTTGCTGTGGTGAAACGCTGTGACCAGAAAGGAACCAAACGGACTGTAGCCGTTAAACTGGTCAATAAGAAACTAATGAAACGTGATCAGGTCACACAGGAACTCAGCATTTTAAAAAGACTGCAGCATCCTCATATAGTCAGCCTACAGGACATCTTTGAGACCCCCAGCAGTTACGCACTCGTCCTTGAGATGTGAGTACAGTCATGCTGTTGTACATGCACACAAACACTGCAGCTTTTGTAGTGACACCCGCACAATGAACACATAAATGGTACATAAGTGCATTATTACACAGGGCCTGTGTGTGTCTGACTAATGTTGTGTGTGTGTGTGTGTATGTGTGTGTGTGTGTGTGTGTGCGCACGCAGGGCTGATCAGGGACGTCTTCTGGACTTCATTGTCAGCTGGGGGAACCTCACTGAGGAGAAAGTGGCCTTTTACTTGCGGGACATTTTAGAAGCTTTGCATTACCTTCATAACTGCAGAATAGCTCATCTGGATGTAAAGGTCAGTTTGATCACATTGGATTTATGATGAAATGAAGAGAATCAAAAAGTGAACTATGTCTTTTAAAGTACCCCTCAACACTACATTTTAAACCATGAAAATAATCAACCACCAGCACACGTTTTACATACAATCCCATGGATAGCAGCCACGTGGCAGGTGGAATGTGGACGCTTCCATCCTCAGAGGCTTAACCCATCTGAGTGAACTATTAAAATAATAATAATAATAATAATAATAATAATAATGATGATGATGTAGAGCTCAGGGGCACTTTAATTGATTCAGGTGATACGTTTCTTGATTGTGCAGATGTAGGAGTGCTTACTATAGCCATAATTGATGATGAGCAAGTTCATAATAAAATTATATATTTATATTCAAACTCCATTTCTAACCTTCAAACATCTTTTTTCCCAAAACTGTCTCAGCCTGAAAATCTGGTGGTGGATCAGAGCTCCTCTCAGCTGACGGTGAAGCTGACGGATTTTGGAGATGCGGTGCAGCTGAACTCTGCCCACTACGTTCACCCTCTCCTGGGGAGCCCTGAATTTGCTGCCCCTGAGGTGGTTCTTGGGGAGCCTGTTTCTCTAACCTCTGACCTCTGGAGCCTTGGGGTGGTTACCTATGTGATCCTGAGCGGGGCGTCGCCCTTCCTGGATGAGAGTGTGGAGGAGACGTGCCTCAACATCTGCCGGCTAGACTTCAGCTTCCCTGATGATTACTTCCAGGGCGTGAGCCAGGAGGCGCGGGACTTTGTGTGTCTGCTGCTTAGGACGGAGCCTAACAAGCGTCCCGCCCCTTCTGTCTGCCTACAGGAGCCTTGGCTGAGGCCGGGGAGTGGCCAGGGGTCTACTGAGGGCATCGACACCTCCAGACTCATCTCCTTCATTGAGCGGCGCAAACACCACAACGACCTGCGGCCGTTAGGGGGCATCAGGCCCTTCCTACACAGCAGACTCCAGCCCAGGATGTGATAACGAAACGAAAAAAAAAGCTAATCTCATCCTCTTTCAGCAGCCGAATGTGATTCAGAAGAAACTGTCGATCCTGCGTCAATCGAAGTATGTGGAAATGACTGCCTCATCCAATCAGAGCCGTGTAGAACACAGTTCAGAGACGAGCGACGTCTGTGGATTAAATGTCCTTTCCCAGTCTTATGCTACTGGCTGGTTCAAAATATAATGAAGATTTGTAAGAGATTTAATGAATGGAATATATATCGAACTGTTTTACTGATCAGCGATCAATTTAACCCCACGGATTCGTGTGTGTGGGGAAAAAAAATGTATCTGCACAGCAATGGCAGAGCTTTTCTGTGACTAAAGTGATGCACATGAGTCTAGTGTGGAGAGAACCTTTCCCCCCGTTTTGCCTGAGCCAGCGGGAGCAATCAGTTCTTTTGCGCTTTTACAGTATTCAAGTGAAAACATTTTGGGGGAGGGGGAAGTACTTGTGAGTGACAATAGGTACACATCTGAATGAACACTATCACTAATGAAGCAAAAAGAAACAAACGCGTAGAATCCACACAAAAAAAAAAACATTCAGGATTCAGCTTGAAAGGTGCAGAGTAAACCTATGACGGCGGTTTATTTGGAATCATTTCCATTCAAGCGGAAGGTTGTTTGGTTGCCTAGCTTAATAAGTCGCTTTGTCAAACAACCATCATCGCGCCACATTTAGCTGTAACAATTTTCAAGTGCTGCAAGTGAAACCTCTTAAACACTTTCTTTTTTTTCTTTTTTTTTTTTTAAATTGCTTTAAATAGAACAAATTGTGTTGTGCAATTTAAAGATGTGTAAGCCTTACTTTGTACATAGTTAGTGTCTACCATTTTATTTCATGTTTTTTCCTTTTTAATGCTGTTTGTTCACAGAGATCATCCCAGCATGGGAGAGAGGATGAATCCCAAGGGAAGATAGCCATAGGGCAGCCAAACGGTCTGAGTGGCAGTTCACGTATGAGCTCAAAGGAAGACTGAATACTGTAAATGCACTCACGTTGTATGTTATGTTCCAGATTCTTATCATGTGCAATGTTGCCGCTTAACCAGTTTATGCAACTATTTATGAAGACATCTTGTTGTACCTGTAATAAATATATAGACAAGCATGTACTTGGTACTGCAAGTTCTGCTCTTAGTTGCGTTTATTTTAACCTGGACTTTATCTTCAGTTGAGTATTATTTCCCTGTCGCGCCACAGGGTCATTGTCTACATGGCACTTATGCGTTCTTGTCACTTTTTTGTTAATATTATTAGTGTACCAAAGCTCTGCAAGCTTCATGAGGCTTTTTGAAATATCACGTTTCACTATATTAAGTTATACATGGCAGGTTTGTTTACATGTGTTTACCATAGCTTTATTTTTGAAGTCTGAAGATTTGTTTCCTGAATGTTCTTGACATTTCACAGAGATAACATGCTCTTCACACACTCACACTATTAGTCAGACAGGTTTATCAGGCCGTTCTGGTTATTTAACAGCTTCTTGTGATGCCAAGAACTCATTGACATAAATGTGAAGCCTTTAAATTATAATATTTATATCTCATTGATAGTTTTTATACAAATTTAGATCATATGGTTTTTGGTGATTCAGTGGCTAGGAAAAGATTTTCAGCAATTTGACAAAGTAGTGAAATTTGCACTGAAGAGCTTTTTCCTTTCCAGCTTTCTGTTGGTGCGTAGCCTACAGCCGCCGTTCATGTCCCTAAGCACCCGTAACTGTCGCATCACCTCATCTAGCCGTTCTCATTCAGTGTCTGAACCTCAGTGGAATGTGGGAGTGGTGGAGCAGAGCATCTTTCCTGTAGGAAGGAACATGGTGGCTCCATCTGTGTAGATCCATATCATGTCTTCTTATTTATTTGTCATTGTAAAGTTGTACAGATGCTGTTACATCATGGGAAGTCGGACTGGATGCATTTAAATGTTTTGTTGATTGTTGTTGTTTTTTTTTTCTATCATTGTTTTTTAAGGTATGTATGATCATTGTAAACTTTTTATTTCAGTTATTTTATACTTTTGCATGTATATTTCTTTGTACATACACCATAAGTGTTTATGCAATGTGTGCTGTAAATATTTTCAGTTTTGTCATCAGTTATTTTGAAATTAAACATATGGAACATTGTCTAGACTACTGTGCTGATTAGAAGCATCTGCAGTGTTCGTGTTTAATGTAGACAGACTGAACGCTGAGGCGTCGACATGGCTGCAGCTACACGTCCTTCTACAAGCCGTTATTCACACCTTTAATTTCTGCTTGTTAAAATTCTTCATTTATTTATTTATTTTTTTTAAAGAATTGACATGAAGGTGTTCTGAAGGTCGATGTGTAAAGGCTGAAATTTGTCATCACTATGTAATGGGCTGAATATTCAAAGCCTTTGTGTTCAGATTTGAGGTGATGCGATAAGCAAGTCTACAACTTTCCCCTCACGTTTGTAACAGCCCTTTTCCTGAGCTGGCCTTTATGTGCACTGATGATACCATAATACTTACTGATGATGGCTTTTTATAGTAAACTTTAGTCGCTTTGTATTTGTCTTGTTACACTTGTAATGTACTGTACCTGCTGTAACTGGATGTCCTCTCGGATGCTGGATATCTAGTGTAGTGGAGGCTATTGCCTTCTCTCTGAAACTTATGATTGGGTTACAGTCGCTGGACTTTTTCTTTCTTTTTCATTCCAGACATCCAACCAATTAACAAATGCCAGCTCAGCCTGAAAATCTGGTGGTGGATCAGTGCTCCTCAAGCGGACGGATTTTGGAGATTCAGTGCAGCTGAACTCTAGTCATTAAAAACCACTGAAAGGGCACTGAAGCTTTCTTTCAAAAAAAAAAAAAAATCTACCAAGTTCTAAGAACAGAAGTAAAAATAAGGGAACTACATTCCTTTTAGGCCAGACAAGACTTCCTCCCAGGTTTGCTCCTTTCATTTTCCAGCAGGGACGTATAATTCAACTTAAAAGTCCCAGTTTCAGTTTGAACAGGAACAGGATCAAAACAGCAAAGAAGAAACTGAAGAAAATGTCAACCACTTCTGTCAGCCACTCCCAGTAAATTTAGTTAACTCTGTGCATGTGATGCATAATCACCTCATAAGTCCTATTATGTGTCATAAACCTGCTCCTAAAAAAAAAACAAGGACTAAAGCAAATCTTTAATTAATGTTTTGACAGATTTTGAATAGGTGAGGACTTTGATTCAGTTTGCTGTTTCCCCCACGTTCCCAATTGTCTGACTCGCTCATTCTTCACATCCATGACCTTAAGCTACAGGTTGGGCTGCAGAGCTGCAGTGTAGTGCTTTATGTAACACACGTATTAAACTGTGTGAAAGGGAGAGAGAGAGAGAGATAAAGCATGATGCGTTGCTAAAACAGCTAGCAGTTCCTACAAGTTTCCCAGTTCATCCTAGTCATCGTAGGACTCATTTTTTGATTATCATGTTAAATGTTAATCATGTTAAATGATTATGCTGACTGCACTGGAACTATGTACAGTATAACATTGCAGGTATGTTAGTATAGATTCTATTGAAGTGCTGTTGAATGCTGGCTGCAAGGCAAATCACAGGTTTATATTAAAGTGCCAATAGGTTTCTATTGCACCAATGTACACATGGACTTGTATAGCAAACACACAACATATTCTAAGCCTAAAAGAAGATGAAAATGTACAATCGCTGGTACAATCCTTGAAGTTTTCTGTGAAATGTTTGTTTAAATTTATGGAAGGAGTCTACAGTGTCATTGCTTTGTAATCGTCACCTCAGTGGCTATATATGTAGTACGTGTCGCAGTGATTGTTTTTCTCTTGGCTGTAGCGTTATCTGCTCAGGAATGTGTAGAGAGGTGGCTTACTATAAACCGTGCATGGCTGCAGGTCACCATTTTGTTCAAGACTTTTAGAGAGAGTGCCGAGGTACCAGCTTCTTTCTTCCATGTTTACATTCCCTTCAAATCTCACAACAGCTCAACTTCTTTGCTCCAACATTCACTTATGCTGGAACTGTATTGAAGGTTTAGCACAATTCTGAGCATATGTTTAACTTGTAATCTCATACATTAGTCAGAGAGAAACTGGGTGATGGTATGATGGTTGGATTTGGATTTTATTACATTACACAGGTGGACATTACAGTGGTTTGTGTTGCATATATACAATACACGTGACAGCACAATAATACACATTGCATCAAAGACCATAGGGATATAATTTACAAACCTGCTTCTTAAATAGTCAGATATAAATCTCTCTTTCTTTAATTTAATACAATCCTACACTGGGACATATTTTAAGCAGTGAATTCTAACCCAGTAGAGACCAATTATCCATACAGGAGACTTAAGAATACATCATCTGGCCAAAACCCATTTCCTCTGCATGACTGGGGTTCAGTCGCCTAGCACACTCGCTCTGTGTGAGCGGTTTATCTCTGGTGTGGATGACTAGATAGGAAAATGAATCCTCTTACTAACTGAATGGATGGATCATGCAAGTCCATCACTGTTTTAAAAACAGCATCACATTAGATATGTGTCAAGTTTATGTCCATTAATAATAGCTTATAATGGTAATGATGATCAGAAGTAGAGAAACGCATTTCAGTAGCAGAGGCTTTTGTGTGAAGAAAGAAACACGTGATGCTGAATAGACCTGAAGAAAATAATCAACACCAATGTTCATCACAAGAGTTCACAAGATGATTATATGGTTAGTGATACAGTTAGAGGCCTTCATGTGACTATTCACACTGCATTATAGAAGTCTCAGAAATGTTCAAAGTGAGCAGATGTGTTTTCAAACCCAGCGCTGTACTGTATCATCTCAGTAACTCTGCTGTACTTATAATAAGTGTGTGTGATGCTGCTTTGAAGAGAAGAGACATGATTTGCAGCTCATCTTTGGTTAAAAAAATCTGTACCTGATTGACTGAGCTTGACACACAAGCTTAGTAAAACACTGTATCTGAGCACACGTTTCTTCCCATATACAGAGCCAAATGGCTGAGGGGGAATTATAAAAATTATTTCCTGTGGTGCGAATATTTGGTTTATTCAGAGTGAAATATTCAGCTGCCATGGAATTGCTTGGTATGACTCCTGTCAGTAGTGGAGACCTGCTTATAACCTTAAGTGGGAAAAATGTACAAAATGTCACATCACCCGCAGTAGCATTTGCACTACTAACATATGGGGGGAGAAAAAGAGATTTAAAATAGGTTTAACAACAAAGATAGCAAAAATTATCTATCATGTTGTAACATTGTCTATACTCATAATTTGTATTAGTTTATTCCAGAAAGCATCGTATTGTTATGAGACTTCTGTATTTCAGAATTAGCAAGGGTTGACTCGTCAAAATCCCCCAAGAAACCACAGCATTACAGCACAAAACATAAACAAAAACTCGAATAATAAGACAATCAACTTTATAATTCTAACTTTGGCATTTTATTATTAATCATTAAGAATTAGTCAGAAGATACACAACGATGTCGAGTGTTAAACAAAACGTGTAAGGCCTGTTAGCAGGACATGTCCTTAGAACAGCTGGGTCTGAGGACCCCCAGGGGTTCATGAAGTATAGCCAGGGTGTCCATAACTTTTACAGTTTATTTACAGTGATGAAAGTCAGAGCCTGTTATAATCAAGTTAAAATATTTTTTAAGGTTGAAGGTGTTTCTGTCTACAACAATTTTAAGAACCAGTGTCTATAGTAAGTGAATAAGCTCTGCTGTTATATCAGTGGTCATTATAATGCCTGTTAATGTATTAAAATTAAAATTGTTTGATTTAATGAATGCCAGATCAGGTATCTTGCATCTTCAGCATTATAGCTGATTGTCAGGTGGAGATTTTGATGCATTTGGAATAAATGGAATGTTCAAAATGAAAGCCAATCACTCAGAATAAAGACCACAACCATAACCATAACCATTACTGTAAAAATAGCTGTTATAGTTCTTTAAAATAAATAATTGGTAATAAATTCAACCTCACATAGCCTTACCTTTTTCAGTGTGCTTAATTGTAATGCTGGAATGTACTGTCTGAAATGCACATTGAGTGACTCTGTTACTTACAATTCTAAACTACCTACCAAGAGATAGCTAATAAAAACAAAATAAAATGAACAAACAAGAAGATTAATAGTATAGCCATCTTTGTAATCAATAACGGACCATTCAGACTATGTGAGCTCTTCATGTCATCATGTGTGTGAAGTGGATGTGTAATTGTAATGGAGTTGTGTGGCCAGCAGGGGGCTGTGGTGAGCTCACAGTTGCAGGCAAGTCTCCATGAACAGGTTTTCCTTGGCCAATAACTAAACTGACTTTCTGTTGACATTTTCTTGCATAGAGAAAAGAGAAGCATTAGAACCACCACGAGGCTCAATCCAAACTGCCCATATTTGAACAACAAAAAGGACTGGCTATTTATGAACACCTATCAGCACTGGTGAGAATAATATATTCAATAGAAGTTTGATGGCTTTAATAGAAACCATATCGCAGTCCCCTGTCATAGTCCTGACTGAGTCTATTGTGTTTGTTCAATCTGGCGAAGAGGTGCACACGGATCTCAGAAGGAGGCACTAGGATCAGAGACACACATGACTGCGCATCTCTATTTGCGTCTTCCATGGTGATGATGGTGATGGCTGTGCATGTCTTCCATGGTTATCCGGCCCCACACGCCAATCACAAATGCCTCGATTTCGCATTCGTTTTCTCCTCGTGCAATGCGGAAGTAGCCATCTTCACCCCAGTTCTTGCCCCATGAGTTGGCAGCAATCTACATAAGAACATTGTTTTTTAAAATATATATCACTACCAACTTTAGATTTCATGTTCCAACTGAGACAATAATTGTTTGAGCACTTAAGATTACAAAAACATTTCTTACCCAGTACTTGTGTGTTTTCCCACTGTAATCTCTTTCTTCTCCCCAACTACACAAAAACATAGCAATAATAACAAATTACATTTTTTAAATATTAACAAAAATGCAGCCTTGTACCAAGAGTTTGGATATATGACCTGCTTCTTTGTTAAATTCTTGCAAATGTAATAACACTAAATAACAGTTTATCAGGGTAATGTTGGTACATTTGAATATATTTGATCTCAACTCTCAGATTAAGCCTGAACCTAGTGCCCTTGAAACCAACAAAGACAGGACTGTTCTCACAAGAACTAAACATATCCAGAAACAGTACTGCACAGATGCCAACATTCCAGACCAGGAGTTCTCACTTGATGAGGTAGAATTCCCAAACTGCCATTTCCCTCTGGCTTTAGGAAGGATGCGGGTATCAGGAAGCAGCACACGCCTGCCGCCTGCCTTCTAAGTGCATCAACAACAACATTTCTGGGAGTTTTGTGAGCTAAGACTCTTAGAAAAGCTGTGGCCTGCCTCCCTCCTGCTGCCGCAGCTGGTGTTGTTCTCAGGCAGAGCTGCTTTTCCTTAGATGTTCAAGCATCACTTACAGCGGGCTGCTGCCGGGATGTTCCTAAAGGTCAGTTCAGAATGTTCCTCATTTTATTTCTAGCGTGGATCAGAATAGTTGGTCTGTTTGTCATCTGCCTCTTTGGGGGTACTTGCATATTGACTTGCGTATGAGAGTGGAATGCTTGGAATTAATCTGGGAATCAAATCTGGGGAAAAGTCAAATCCTGGTTCATACAAGCAAACCAGAAATAGAAGCAAAAACATGTAAACACTGTGTACTAAAATAAAGAAAACAGAATAAGAAGACTTTCAAGGGAAAACTATGATGATTTATTATATTGGACAAAGTGTAAGGGTGCCGCAAAGTACTCTCCCCCTCTTTATTGCCTTTGGCCTTGAACAGTACCAGCTATAGCATGGCTCCTGGTTCATCCCTACGCTGCTGTAGGTTTCTGCCCACTGTCTGTTCTATAGAGTCAGGATCAGCAGGTCAGACAACACCATTCCACCACACTAGACATAACCAAGCTTTCTGTCAACTTTCCCAGATCCTCAGCTTAACAAAACACACCATGGCAGGATTTACCCCATAAAAACATTCTTGTTGCCCCTCTTCCCAAAATCCATAGGCCTTGAGCCCCATTCATCAAAAGAATTGCAAAGTCAGCGAATGATACAGAGAGGAGAAAAGCCAGGGTTCAGACATCCATTCATCCGCCATGAATATCACCACTAGATCACTGGAGCATGTGACAAACTGGTTAGCCCAGTCTCCAGGTCCAGTGAAATCAAACACAATCTGATGGCTTGGGTGACATTTTAATAGTTAATCACTTACTCATACACAATATAGGGGACATTGCCATTACTATGGCTGCACTTAGTATTGTTTATAAGATGGGAAATTAAAAATGACCAGGCTGTTAGCTGTAGATACTCATGAGTCATTCCACAGTCGTGTCCTAGTGTCCTGCTAGAGGAATGCCTATTTCTTCTGTAATTAACCCCTACACATTACAGGGAGGTTGAAAAAGATACTCATGTCATCTCAGTGTGATGGATTAGGGACATGTTTGGCTCGGGATCAGTAAAACTTTCAGACCAATTCCAGGACTACATCATGTGGTCAACAAAATTAACAAATCCTTTGGCTCTTGGATTGGATTAAATGAAACACAAATTTGGTTTGATTTAAGAAGGAATTAAAATGTAGGGCATTTTTGAAGAATTGAAGAAAACTGAAGGGGAGGAAAAGGTTCACATCTAAAATTCTTGTAAAACTAAAACTGTTCAGGTTTGGTTAACTAAAATTGCTGCATATTGAGGGTGTTTTCAGTCAACTAAATCTGTGTACTAACAATAACCAAATGATCAAAATGTATTTTCCTTATACTTTTTTTTCAAAGCACACAGATCAAGTTCATGACTATATTTAGGCTGCTGAAGAAACTGTCTATAATGACTATAATGGTAAGCTTTCACATAACGAAATTAAAGTATTTGTCTGAGCCCGTGCTGAAACAGCAACCCCTGGCTTCTAGTTTCACCTCAGCGCTTTAGTATATAAGCAGAAGGTCTTTGTCTCAGTCTCTGATTAGATGAGCTCAGGGTGTGTTCGGCTCAGTGGGGCAGGGTTGAGGCAGGGTGTTAAGTGAAGGTGGTATAGACACATGAAGAGAAGGATATAACTGAGGAGGCAAAGCCAGTCATCTGAGTGTTGTGTCTGCATTTTTGTGGTAATGAGAAACATGTCTGGATGTTTGGCAGAGCTCTGTGGACTTGACATTTATCTCTATACTTCTTCATAAAATAATACATAATCTTACTGGTTCTATCAGCTGGGCATTTTTAAACCAAAGCAAGACACAACTAAAAGAATAGAACTCTTTTCATCTAATCCTGGTGGAGCCCTGTTTTGGTCTTAACTAGTTTCATTCACGTCCTCCTGCCTACTTCCACCACATGACAGGAAAGGTCACTTTGTTCTTGTCTGCTGTGGGAAACAGCAGCTCTTACCCTGTGATCCTCACGGAGTGTGTGCCGTGCTTGCGATACTGCGGTGCTTTGTGTACATTCACATCAGTGTGTCGGTAGATTCCACTCTTGTACACAAAGAAGTCCTCATGCACCTCCAGGATGGCTAAAATGGAAAAATAAGGCAGCAGACACACCCATTACATAAAGATGGCCACATCAGGGTTTGTGCTTAAAGAATAGCTCTTCAGTAGTGAGTCTATTTATAGAGGTGTTTTGCTGTCATTCATCCATCTACAGCTGACCTTTGAGACTACAGCCAAAGTTCAGAATTGAGGTTTTTTTGATGGCCATTGATATATACTATTACAGCAGATAATAATACAAAATAGTAAAATGAATACTAAACTGTTGCAAGTACTTTTGCTATTCAGTCATATTCATTTGTATTCATTCAGTCTGAGAAGTTGGTAGAGTCTGTTCAGAAATCATGCTGTGTGAAAGCTACCTGTGAAACCAACCACTAAGTAATGCACAGCATTTATGCACATACTGTAGCACCAGAACAGCAAAATATCAAACGTGTCATCCACCTCGTTTCATGATATTAAGGGAAAAAATAGAGCAAAAAAGTGGCTAAGGCCAAAATTCCCTCCTGTGTGAAACAATACAACAGATTGGCACAGACTCAAAGTACCTTTGCATAGTATGGGAACTCATGCAGTCTTTCTCATTACTGTATGATTCTGTGGTAATAAATCAGGGAATCAGGGAATTTCTCAAATACCATGTGCTAACAAGTACACTGTACAGCTCCACCTTATCATTCTTACAATCATACACCCCTATCCCATACCTTGCACAGGCCCATTATCCATGATCTCCTTCATTATCTCCTTCTCCTGTGAGTGAAATAAGAACTGGTGTTGAAAAACTGGTGGACTATACAGATGTTAAGTAAGGAATAAAACATGATGGGGCACGATGTTATGTACAAGAAAAAAAAAATCAACAACAGGGTGATCTGTTCCCACCCAGAATATTTTCTGATACACTTAGGTCCGGACGTAGTTGGACAATGACAGACTTCATGACAATGAGTTTTTGTGANNNNTAACCATAATTTTAATACTTGGATGAAAATCCTTTGCAGTCAATGACTGCCTGAAGTCTGGAGCTCATGTTCTCAAATCTCACATTCTGAGCTTCCTCCCTGGAGATGCTTTGCCAGGCCTTCACTGCAGCCACCTTCAGTTGCTGCTTGTCTGTGGTTTTGTAGCATTTGGCTGAATGTGAGCAGAGAGTAGAGCCCTATACACCTCAAAATTCATCTTGCTACTTCTGTCA
>CM074967.1:10721965-10739658 GCA_037577455.1 Pangasius macronema | reverse complement strand
GCTGAAAGTCTACACTTTGATCACATCTTGATTGTTTTATTTCAAATCCATTGTGGTGGAGTATAAATGCAAAATCAAAAAACTCTGTCATCGTCCAAATACTTCCGGACCTAACTGGAACTGCACATCCTCTTATACCAAAGATTTTGACAACAGTTACAACTTTTAATTAAAATAACTTTTTAAGACGCTATATCTTGCTTATTTATCCTGAATATCCAGAATAATCTGAATTATAGCCGGAACTGCTGTCAGAGCTGCTGTTATTAAAAATTAACTGTCAGACCAATCAGAACTGACAATTCAGTGCATGAGATTCTCTATAATACTGGAATTTTCTTATGATTAGATTGGCTCACTTAAGGCTATTTGATTATGTATGTTTTGTGTTTGACAGAAGGTGATCATTATCGGCCAGTTGGCATAACATCTGAGTAAATGTTGGTGATTGTTGGGTGTTTTTGTGTATTAGAAGGAAAGACTATACACATATACATATGAGATGTAAGTTAGGAAAATTGAAGCTGCTTTTAATGACCATTAATTCCTATGTGAGTTGGATAAATCTCAGTACACTGAATTATTACTGCTATTTCCACTAAAGGAGGCCATATTGAGGAAACTAAGCATAAACCAGCTTATTGTATAAGATCAGTTCTGGGTGTACTGGGTCTGAGGATATTGCATGCTTTGGGAGTGTGTTGTCTTACGTTTGAGGACAGTCTGTAGGGTGGGGTGGACTGGTAGATTTCGTTGTGGTAGCTTTGAATGTTGGGACAGTGGGCTGTGGCCTGTCTCTTCCCTCGGCCCACTGAGCGACTCTGCATCATACAGCGGCTTACTTCAACAGGGGTCTGCTGGGGCGGATTAAACGGATAACACTCCTCTGTCACCACCCTGAAACAGAGGATTAGAAAGTGAAGCAATAAGAAAACACAGTAGGTACATCAGTAATTATAGATGAAAGGTATTCCCAGCCCTGGATCATTTTAAAAAGTATTTATTCTCAAAGAGAATTTACCCTCTTCTCCTCAGGTACCACCATGCGCCATCAATGCGTCCTCCAGCACAGCCGCCTTGGTTCCGTGTGTCACAGGAAATCAGATTCTGGGGTGACAGTTGAGGGGTCATGTGTCCCATGGACTGAATGGAGATTCGGTCTGATGCTACAGCTGAGGAGATAAAAGGAGATGAGAAAAGTGAAGTATAGGAAAGCTTGTAAGGTTGTGTGAGCATGTAGATATACAAAATGTCCTGTAACTCACCTGCTGTGGAGAAGGCCCACGAGGCAGCACAGTTGCCCTGGTCCAGGGGTTCGTGGATTTTACCTGGCCACTTCTCAGCAGCATTGAAATAACTGGGCAGATGTTCGTTATTATCCATGTTCATCTAAGGAATGTATATGAATGAGCTGTTAGCAAAGGTAGTAATAAAAATCAATGCAAGGCACCTTAAAGTTTATATATATTTTTAATGAGTCTAAAATAGTTGCAATTATTTGTAACAGATGCTATTTCCTTTATGAGAGTAAAAGCTTTCCTGTTGTTTAATGACCTTTCTTTGTGGAACTGCCACATCTAGCAATTTATAACTGCCAGAACCTGTCAGCAGGTCAGCATGTAACTACATACCTTTTCTATTAGTGTCACTGTATGGCCTGAATAATTCATAGTGGACTTTGAATAATAAATAATAATAAATGCTTTGAGGTGAATATGTTTTTACATGTGGAAGAATTCTAACAGCCAGATTTTTAAGTCTTCACTATATTTAAAACATTTGCCAGAGTAATGATAATTTGCCAGAGTAATGAAAAACTAGCTGTGAAAGCACTGTGGTCTGGACAGAGGTCGTTTCTGAAGGGTTTTTTGCAAGTATTTATGAGGTTGTACGCTAACCAGCAGGAGCTTGGTGCCACTCATGTATTTTAGTTAAAATGTAGACACTAGAAAAGTTTACATGCACAGTTTTTTTTAATTAATTACTTCATATAATTATTATTTTTTTTTTTTGAAAAAAAATCATTTTGGTTATGTTTGTTCAACAAAAGTAATTTTTTTTGTAAATTGTGTAAAAATGTGCAACATAATACACATCTCATTTCTATCATTTACAGTAATGACATAAACAGACAACTTATTAATGGTAAGATATCTGAGCTATTAAAGAATAATACGAAATCAGTTCACTGTGAGGAAATAAAAATGAAGGAAATGCTCTGTAAAAAACAGTGATATGTCTTCAGTTTTAAAGCTGATAAAGATGCAATAAACAGGCAAAACACATCATGTGTTCTTGCAAAGGGCCTCTTACTCTGTGCTCATTTAATATGAGGTCTGTGTCATTTTTAAGGTGTATGAAAGCAAAAGCAAAAAGTCATAAAAAGTAATATCTATGATATTACAAAATCAACCGGTAACTTAGGCTGTCTTGTAAAACAAATGCTTTAACTCAATCAAATTAAATGTGTTAACTGGAATTAGAGTTAGTTGTTAATGGAAGGATAATACAACAAACCTGGCCATGCTGTCTAGGTGAGAAGGATAGCATACTCTCTCCCTGTCTATCACAGTGACACTGGCCAGTTGTGGGCAACTGTAAGCTCATGTATGCAGAAGAAGGTAGATAGCACTTTCCTCCTAGCGTGTTACACTGTCCTCTGACACAGCGTGAGTAGCAGAGTGGCTGAGCGATGTCTCAGAGGAAGCACGTGTTAGCCTCCACTCTCCCTGCATGTTAGCTGTCGTGTGATTGGGGAGTGCTGGCTAGTGGGTGGCAATTGGATGATGACCAAATTGGTTAAAAAATGGGGAAAAAATGTAATTTAAAAACTAGCAATTAATGTAGTGCACATTCAGCATTGTGATATACACATTTCACACATACATTTCTGCAGTGTGGACTTCACATGAAACTTTGATCCTTGTTATGGCCCTGAGAGTAAGAATAAGTTCACTCTTCTTGGCAGTGTACCACTGAAGCTCAGCTGTTAGATGCCTTAATGAAAACTCATGTAAAATACATATAAAATGTACTATTGTGTCAGTATCCGAAACTGTAACAGTGTTTGCTGCTTATCACTCATTGTGTAAATATTTGCAATTTAAAAAGGTCTAATCCTAGAAATCCATCTGTTTGATGAGCCGATGTTCTCATTTTCTGTGTGGGTAGCGTTAATTATTAACGCCATGTTACGTAAGGTTCTTCTAACCTGCACCTATCCAGCTGTCTCAGGTCATGTCACTGAGTAACTAAATTAAAGAGGCATCGATATGGAGCGGCTGTAGAGTCAGTTTTGGAAACTGCTGGACTTTGCTACTCTGCTTTGGTAATGCACAGTCACACATTCCTGCACTCCTGCATTCCTTCTGTTAACATCTTAATGATTCACGCTGACGTTTATTAGGTGTAAACCTCTGGAATGCAAAGTCCAGTCGAAGAAAGGTGTCATTTTTGTTGAGGTTACAGATGTGAAACATATTTGGAAAAAAAAGTGTTTTTCTTCATGAGTGTGTTAAAGTGTGTGTAGTATGAGTATCCTGAGTGTGTGCACAGAGCAGAAAAGAGCTTTCTGAATGGATGTGTGTAGAAACATGCTGCAGGTGAAGACATGTTGGAGGAGAGGGCTGGGAAGGTGTTTTGTAGTGTCTGGGCAAGCTATTGCGTTTTCTCTCTCATCTTGTTCCAATTCATTTCCCCTCTCGTCTGGAGCATTCTCTCTCATGTGTGTTTATGGAGAAGGCGCAGGTTGCTCTAGCAGGAGACTGAAGGCCTCATTGAGTGCGATCAAAACAGCTGGAGGCAGGATAAGAGAGCACCCAGCCAACCATACCAGTAAAGCTCTTACATCCTCCAGCAGACGAGATAAGTCACTAAAGCAGGTATCGGAGAGATCTAACGAATGTAGAATTCGTGGATGCTGTTTTTACATGAATGATTTCCACTGAGCATGCTACATTACACTAATTACTGTGCGTAAAGGCTTAACCTGATGTGCCTGGGGTATTCGAGAGGCTAGGCAGATATTTCTTGCTGGCGTGACTTTAAATTTATTTAATTTTACACTACATTTCTTCCAGTTTATTCACACCCACTGGCTGTTGTTTTTCTACCTAACTGGAAGGGTAGAGAGGCTGAAGGCTAGTACAAGACAAGACATAAAAAAAACTACTACACCTTTTTAAACTGCTGCTCATGCAACATCATAGCACTAACTGTGCTGTACATGAGCTAGCAGATGTCATTGTTTGAGAGACATGAAAAGCAGGAATACCGTCCCTCCTGTACAAAAAACAGAGCTGATAGACAGAGAATAGAGGAATGCTATGAGTGAACTGGCCAGTTATTTTCTCTTGGACCAGCAACCATGAAAGGCCATGTAAGGAATGAAACTGCGATCTTCTGATGATAAAGTAACACTTAAACACTTCTAGCAGACTAGTTGTTTTAACTGCTAGGGGAAAAACAACAACACATTAAAAGTTGTATTCTGCAATGCTGAATGCAATATAAACTGTATATCAGCTAGAAAATGTTTAAAAAGTAATGTGTAATAATGAGTAAATTAGTTTGATGTGAATTCTGTTCCTACATATTCTTCTCGAACCTGGTGATATTTTTGAGTTTCACTTTTGGTTTTCTTTTTTGCTGATCCTATATTGTCATTTGTAAGCCACTTTTGCATTTTGCGTTTGCTATGGAAATAAATGAATTTAATTATATAGCCAGTTCTGACCCACAGTTTTACATAGTTACTTATTAAATCTGTTTAATCATATTAATACAGCGTGTCCCAAAAGTCTTCATACATAGGAGAACACTTTTTAAACACTTTTTAGCTAAATGTCTTCCAAAATTTTCATACTTAGCGTGTGTATATATACACACACACACACACACACACACACACACACACACACACACACACACACACACACACACACACTGTGATATAGTGTAATATAACTGAAAACAGGATTTTCCTTTGGAGCATATCCAAATACCCCTAAAGGTACATTACCCCCATTTGAGAAACACTGGCTTGGACCAATGAACCACTCAGCAGCCCAAGGCATGAATTTTTAAATCTACTGGTACTCCAAATACAATACAAATGATAACGCATGCAAGATATCATCAGTTGTATAAAAGGATGTAATATTTTCACAATTTCTGTTACATTTTCCCACGTTAAAGTGTAGTCCAATCAGTTATAATCCCATTGGTCACCGAGAACCCATGCCATGGGAAACTATCTGAGCTCTAGACTACCGCAGTGCTGTGAATAGTGTGTATACACCACTCACCTGAATCTCATTCATACTCATGATGGCTCGGGAAGGCCTCTGAGTGCCCAGACGGTAGCGCAAACCCTCATCCAGACTCATACCCCAGAACTGACTGTAGTTAGATGCCCTCCAACTAAAGTAGGCAAGACATAAGCAATCTATTAAATAAGAGATCAATGGAAGGATAGTTTTTGGAAACAGATTAAACGTAAACTCATGAATGTGTGTGGCATTAGTGAATTCGGATGAAAGGCGGGTTCTTAGAGGGTCAGCGAGTGCATGGCTCTTACCCATAGTTTCCCCAGTTCACTGCCTGGACCATGTCTTGTTCTATCAGGCAGGCGTACTGCTCACAGACCCACTGGCCATTTGCACTACATGTACTAAAAAGAGAGACACCAGGACATGGTTATCTTACAGTCTCCATCATTTCTTTACAAGTGTACACTTTCAATTAATGCAGGCCCCATTTAAACCCACGTAGAACAAAGGCTCATAGAAATGAAAACAGTAGAAAAACAAATACTTGGTGGAATTCCCCTGATAGGGACAAATCAAGTGGAATGATAGCACTTAGCTGCCTTGAAGAGAAGGAGGAGAAGGGGGTGGACAATGGCTAAGACTGAAATGGTAAACCTTTTATGGCTGTAGTGCTCAAATAAATCCCCATTTTTAGGCAGTGTGTGAGAGAGATGGGGGCAGCACACTCGAGTGTGGTACTTAAAGGAACTATTGAATGTGACGTGGAATAATTCACATCATTCTGAAGCATAATTAATCATGAGGGAATTTCTCTTCAGAGAAACTTATTTCTATAAAGTCAAATGGTTAAGAACTTTAATAACTCTGAAGGTAAATCTACAATATTACTCCAACAAGTATAGTTACAGGCAGGGAACTAGAAAAATATTTATTCAGGAGTTACTCCCCTGTCAAGGCCATATTATGGCCATATATGACTGCACACAATCAAGAAAAACTTCCAGGAATGTTTGCTAAATTTGATTTGGGGGAAGCACATAGGTTCCTGACCCTTTTACTTGATGGCTGAAAAAGTCCCTGGTGCCAGCGTCTGCACGGAGAAATTCACACAGTAACATGCAAAAGCAGTTGGTCTTTAGAGTGTGAGGCGTCAGGTGGCCTCGTGACAGTAAAAAACCCATGTTTCACATTCCTCATCAACTCACCACAACTGTTCAATTCAGGATCCTGACCCCTGTGTGGAGCTCAGGGTACACATTTGTTTTACTATACTTGTGAGGACATTCCACTGACATAAGGATTAATGCTATGCTTACACCGAAATCTTATATTAACCTTAACCTCAGTAACCGAAAGTAAATCTTTTCTCATGGAGTACAGCCAAATGTCTCAAAATGTCCCAACACTGTCAGATATTCCTGTCCTTGTGAGGACAAGAAATAAAAACATGGGCACACACACACACATTTCAGACCTGATTACAGTATTACAGAGCTTTGCAGGAGCGTGCGATGGGTGTGTGTGGGAATGAGCAAATGGAGTTCTGATTATGATCATAGACTAACAGTGATCTCTACTATTCTTAGAGTCATGTGACCTGCACACCAGCTTGTACAAGCAAAACTAGGGTTTAAAGTTCAAGAGGTCTCATGTGTGCTAATATCCTCTAGAAGAAGCCTGAGTTCCCTAGATATCGTCAAAATTAGCCCGGGTTCACGTCTTTCACTGTATTTGGAAATTCATACCAAGTTTGTATACATCAGAGATTTATATCTCTTTATTTTACTGTATTATTTAATTTGAACACATCTGAAAATCTGTGTATTAGAAGTGACGTCCTCAATTAGATCATTTTTCTGTCTGATAACGGTGAGACCACCCAGGTGTATAATTCAAACACTGCACAAAGATCTGCTAAGCTTTATCTCTGAGAATCTGGATGCCATTACAGAATAATGCGCCTATTCATTTTTTTCATTATGGCAGCTCATTTTCAAGGGGGTCGTGCATATGCACACAAAATAATAATAATAATAATAATAATAATAATAATAATAATAATAATAATAATAATGTTTAAAAATATATATATTAAGAATTTTGAAATGGCAGCAAAACATTACACAGGGAAATAATAACAAATAACAGATTCTGTAATAATTTAGTGAAACATTTGTCAATTAAAATAAACATGAGAAGTGTGTCTCTTTCTCTCCCCTGCATGTCCATGAGCATTATATTACTGCCCATCACTGCTGTCCACATGCGAATAATCACAAGATGTTTCACAAATTTTTTCACAGTAGTGCATGTGTTTTATTTTTCCACATGTGATTTATTTCACACATGGTACGTTTATGTACTCAAGCTAGTTTTTGTCGTTGTTGTTGTTTTTTACATAAAGGGCTTGTAATTTACTTTCACATTTCATTTTCTCACATGATTAATTTCTTTTCTTTTTTTTTCATTTTTTTTTTTTTGGCTGTAGATAGTGTTTTCGCCTCACAGCTCCAAGGTCCCCAGTTCAATCCTGAGCTTGGGTTACTGTCTGTATGGAGTTTCACATGTTCTCCCCATGTTTGCCAGGGTTTCCTCTGGGTTCTCTGGTTTCCTCCCACCTCCCAAAAATATGCAGTAGCTAGGTGGATTTGCTATGCTAAATTACACTGATGTGTGAATGAATGTATGTGCATGGTGTTCTGTGATGGACTGGCGTTCTGGACTTGTGAGGAATTGGCTCCGGATCCATCATCAACCTGACCAGGATAAAAGCACCTCCTCAAGATGAATGAATGCTATTTTTTCACATGCAGGGCTTGTGGTTTTATTTTTCACATTATTCAGGTGATATAAATTTACTTGAGGTCATGTGCATTTTCAGGGTATAACATTAAAATGCACTTGATTGATTTTCATGTAATCCCAACTTATTCACATAATCACATATGCAATTTTTCCATAAACATTGTGAAGGCAAGGCAGGAAGCATCCTGACACTAATCATCACACCAACAGATACTTTTCAACAACCAGCCCAACAGCCACTGAGCTCAAACACACCTGCAGTAAAACTGCTCCAGAATGTGATCTATAAATACTTAGTTCCAACAGGACACACTGATTTAATATTTTCATATGAAGTAGTATGTCAAAACAATATAAATGAGTGATTTAAAAATAAAGGGCCTCATGAAAAACAAGACATTAATGAGTAGGAGAGAGGGGTGGAATGAGAAAGAGGCTGTACATGTACGAGATAAGAATAGAGGAGGAGAGACTCGGGCCAGCTGGAGGAGCGAGCAGGATAAGAACAGCCGGAAGTCCTGCTCTCCACCCAGAGCTTCAGCTTGTGTACTGGACTGCTGGCCAGAGAGGATGTGTGTGTGTGTGTGTGTGTGTGTGCATGAACAATGCAGGGGAGAGTTTAGATCAATTCTGCTTTAACTATGACTTTAATATTTTATGTTTGTGAGTACTGCATGACTAAGTGTTATTTTGATTAGACTAAAAAGGTTTTTTCCTTTTCCTCCCCATTTCCCCAAATTTAGTTATCGCTGGTTTGACTTTTCCCCACACACTGCTTTCACATTATAGACCGTTATATATTTATCCTTTTCTTTTAAATAGTTTGTCTTGTGGGTCTGTGAGATTATTAATCATAGCTTCCTTTTATAGTGTTTTCAATCTATCTCAAATGCTTTAGTGCAACTTTTAGTACTATGTTTTAAGTACAATCTTGATATGAATAATGTGATATATTTATTTAAAGTTTGTGTCATGATTTGTGGACTGTGTTACCAAAATCAGTGGTCTGTAATGTGAATATAAAGTGAATTTGTGTAAGTAAATGTTTCATAATTGAGCAGTGAGTTGTGTGGGGATTATGGGTATATGTAGGGGTTTAATGGCTGTTGGCTGGTATGTGTGTATGTCTGATGCAAATCACCTAGAGCACTAAATGTGTGTGTGTGTGTGTGTGTGTGTGTGTGTGTGTGTGTGTGTGTGTGTGTATGGACTCTTTTCTTTTTCATTTACACTACCAGTTAAAAGTGTGGATAAACCTTTTCCTCATATTTTTTTTTTTTTTTTTTACTATTTTTACTATTTTCTCATATTTAACCTATCATAATAGTTCTAAATAACCATTTGTTCTTAGCAAAAATAAATCATTTTAAGTAAAATCTTATTAAATATATATATTTTTCTACTTATATTTGTGTTAGCAACACATTTGAACCATAAGTCTTTATAAAAATGAAACCATCCGTTTAATCTAATGTGTCAACTTTTGACTCATATTGTACTTAATCTCTTTCCGCCAACTGGGATTAATGGTATTTTGGAAGTGCGTGCTCTGGATATTTTTATATCACTTACCCTGCTGTCTCTGGATCCCTACCAGATGTGCAGAGATGTCCAGCATCTGGACTGTAGTGATGAAATAAACTATCTGACATTAGAGTAGATTACCCAAATGACAGTAGTGCATGGACACTCAAAACCCAGACAGATGCTGAAAACAGCCACAAGTGCACACTTGCTCATGGAAACATGACTCATGGCACTTAGGTGCCAGAGAGGTTTAGCACATAAGTAAGGAATTCCTCCAGCTCATTCTCTGCCCAGTAACCTCTTCACTCATGGCTTAGTACACGCAGAACATCAGCAAAGTACAACTTAGGACTGACAAATGGCCACGTCCCTATTCAAGAAACCCATTCACAATAAATGAAGGACCTAATTAACAGCCTAGATATCCTGTGTACAACAGGTCAATATGCCAATAATGAGAATCCCGCTTACTTATCTAACACCTTATTTACACTGAGGGTTATATTACCATGGGAATAAGACGGAAAAAAAGTGTGAGAAATCTTAGAGAGGTGAGAGTGAAAAAAACCCTTTAGCTGGCTCTTAAAGGACAAAGAGGTGCAGTCATGGAAATATTGTGTAATAGTATTCGAAGGTTTGCTTTTAGGGAGCATTTGTAGACCAGTAAAAGAAGACCTGACATAAAAGACAAATACTATGAATAAATCTATTAAATCTATTAGCAAGGCAATGTTCGAGATGAAAGTGCAGAGACATGTAAACATACAGTGAAGGGACATGTTATGTATCTGTTGTAAATGGAACATGGTCTTGTGGTTTTTAAAGAAAGAAATCACAGTCAGATAGAAGAAGAAGAATGACGAGACAGAGGTAGCTGAGGAATGCGTGTCTCACTAAGCTAGTGGTCTGGGAATAAATCCTATAAAATACCCACCAATGTACAGAACAATGAGTACAGCTCCACAGCTCCTGTTATTAGAGCTCAGAGCATGCACTATGTTGCCTGGAGAACAACAAAGAAGGTGTGTGTGTGTGTGTGTGTGTGTGTGTGCGTGTCTGTGTGTCTGTGTGTGTGTGTGTGTGTGCACAGTTTAGTCTTACCATAAATTGCAGTTCTTTTTGTAGGTTGCACCTGAGTGGAACCTGTGGCCATTTCTCTCACAAATACCTGTAACAAATAAATTTACAGTAAATCACTTAGCAAGAGAACCTGCTTGATTTTCAGCAAAAGAGAACAAAGGTCACACAGCTTTATCCTTTCTGTAGAAATATCTCTGAGTGGCATTCCTACAGTGCTGAAGAGGTTATGAGGAACACTTCTCCTGGTTTGCTTTAAAGGTTAAAATGTACCCAGAGCCTCAGTGATTTGGCACAGAAATGTTGGCACTGGTTTTGCTCTGCGTTCCCAGAGAGCCAGCTCCCTTCATACCATAACGAGCTAAATGAGAGCTCCACTGCCTGCCTGGGTGCAAGTAAGCAGTGCTGTGTGAAGCCCACACACTACACACACACACTCTCCTACCCACCTCTTGACAAGCTGTAAGGAAGACTCGAACACTGTACTCCTTAGCTGAAGCAGTCTGTAGCACATAACAACATTAAAGGTATTTATTTATTTAATATTTACTATTTTAGAACACTATAGTTCTCAAACTTCTGATAGCTCTAAATAAATGATCTAAACTTTTCTAAAGATAAGTGTTGGTTTCTGTGGTGTTTCAGGCACCAAAAATGGAGAAAAAATAACTGTGGACCACAAACATCTACCCAGTCAGGAGGCATCTTTACAAGCTCCCCCTCTTGCACTAGTGTTCAGCAGGTGCACTTTGGAGGCATGGTTCTGCAGGGAACACTGAAGAGATGGTCTGTATATCTTTGAATTTTGAGTTTCAAACCAGCTAGTTTCAGCTAACGTCTGTCTGACTATATCTTTTATCTCTGCCATCATACAGTGTGTTTAACAGGGGACATTATATATACATTATATAAGACAATAATATCAGCTCAGAGGTTTTTTTTATCTCTAATACCACAGCAATTTGGCCACGCTAATATTTATTTATTTTTTAAAATTTATTAAAATTCATGTTTTTACATTATAAACTATAAAGTGTCCCAAAAATCTCCATATATAGGGGATATTTACAGTTTTAGCAAAATGTCTTCCAAAATTTTTCATACTTAGTTCATATTACATATTTTTTCAGATAGCCTTTAAGAATGCCTCTGACAAAAGAACGTATTGAAGTCATTCTCACGGTTGGATCAGGACGCTGTCGCGAGGTTGCGATGGACTTTAACTGGAAACATGGCAATCACATTACACACAACACTGTTAACAAACTCATTAACAAATTCAAAAAGACTGGAAGAGTTGAGGACCAACCGAGAAGTGGATGTTCGTGGACAACTGACGTGGTGCTGGTGTATATAGTCCTCTATGTATGAAGACTTTTGGGACATCCTGTATTTATATATTTATTTATTTATAGAGGATATAGACGTACACATAAAAGTTGTGCATTCAAGAATGGTAAATTAATGGTGATTGGATTTTGTTCAGGGGTAGATTAGGTGCGGTGTCTGCTAGCTGAGTCATTAGACGGGAGGTAGCCGAGTCACACTCCTGAGAGCACATGCTCAGTCTGTGTGTGGTGTGTGAGCAGTCAGGGAGGCGGAAGGTCGTATGACGCCTGTGGATGTGACTGTCCCTCCTTCAACAAACACACGTCTTACATTCCCGCTCTGATCTCTCTTGGCCCTTTCCTGCTGCTTGTCTGCCCCTCAAATCACTCCCTCTGCATTACATGCATTCTTTCTGACCTCCATTCACCACTCCCTTGTGCGTCCCTCTCTGGTAATAAGAAGGCCACTGTTCTCCTTACTCTCAGGTAACACCTGGCAGTTTTTACACCTCACACACAGAACTTCACCTACAAAAGGGGTCATGCAGGAAAGCACACACAGGCGAACCTATAACAGAGACATTAACTTGGGTGGTTCTGATTTGCTCACAGTTTTCAAGATAAGGTGAATAAGGTACTTGTGACCCTCTCATAGCAACTGATCTGAAAGTCTGTACAGTCTGTGAGAAGATATTGATTATGTCATGTGATCATAATGAGTGTTTCTATAGCCTAATGATTAAAGTACATCAATAAATATTATCGTTGCATTAATGTGTGAATCCATTTACATCTCATGCTTGAAGCATCCTTTTTCAGGGATGATAAATGTATATTTTAGTTGTGTCAGTCAATATTCACTCATCCCGGGTGTCTGAGCACATTCATCCATATGAAATATCTGGAATATTCCACAGTCACATGAAGTTCTATGTGAAGTTGCATCATCACTGAAGATTATGGGAAGAAGAAAAGTAAGTTCTCTCATTCTCTGTGATATTGACTGATGAGGTCACTAATTTTAAACTTCTCTCATGCCACTGGCTTGGAGGCTAGTTAACCACATTTTGTGTATTTGATAACTCAAAAAACAAAACAAGCCTGAACCTTTGTTTTAAAAAATTGAATGGATAAATGCATGTTTTCTTAGATTTAATAAAGTTTAATATTTAAGAGTTACAATGGATGAATAGTATCCCAAACATGGAATCACCCTTTTTTAGTGTGCTAGAGTGTCATTACTGCTTCACTGACCTCTGGGAGGAGGCTGGATTCCCAGACAGTGGCCCCAGAAATCCGGGCAGCAGTCGCTCACTGTGCGGTTGCAAAACAGGTCACAGTAGCAGATGGTGTCCAGGTAAGGCATGGTGCACTCATCATTCCTGCCCTCACAGCAGCCACCTCTTCTCTGACAGTATGAGCCGAATGGGTCCCTGATACCCCGAGCGTGCAGGGGGTTGGCCAGGTCCCTCCTGCTGCGGGACAGAATCCTCTCCATCATGCTGCTGTCCACCATCAGGAGAAGCACAGCACTGACCACCACAACCAGCCTCATCATCATCATCATTAATCACCTGAAAAGAATATCCGTTCCATCATTAAACATGACCATTTTACACAGTTATATTAGATAATAAAATTAAATTTGAGCCATCATCCTCCATCTCACTGCACCCAAGCACACCTATATTTGATTTAATGACAGAATGGAAGAGAGAGAAAGGATCAGCTGCTGCTCTGCAAACAGAACATTGATTATGTGGACATTACTTTCTGTCTGGCAGGTGACAGAAACCCAAACACAAAAATCTCAGCCAACAATCCTTGAATATAAACATACCTAATAAACACAAGTTCATCACACCCATTTTTATGAACGCTTGTAGGCACACAAAACTAAGAGAGAGTAAAAAGTCTACTTTAAGAAGAGAAAATGGATGTGAGAGATTCTGAGTCACTGAAGTATAAAATTCTAATTACAGACTATAATGTATCGTTAACAAGTTCCTTTTTTATTTATGTAGCTGCTCAACAGTTTATGTTATATCCACTTAATCCATGACTAGTTAATGTAGGACTCCTGCATCCTTCATCCTCTGAGCTTTTCATGTGTAGTTTTTAAAGACAATGCACTGTAGGCTATTACCCAGTAAGCTGTCATGCTTCTCATTCTTTACTCTTTCTAACATGTTATTGTTCCTATAGTAACAGCTCATACAGCGACCTCCACACAAATGGAGTAAGAAACATGTCAGAGTTTTCTGTAAGGAAACTGTCATTTAGCTTTTTTTTGGAAGAAGTCTCCAGTGTCGGCCTTTTGTAACAGTCGGTGTTAAATGCATTTCTTTATGGTTTCTGGGACAAAAGGTTTTCAGGACAGAAGGCTTTGTGTTCTGTCTTATTAACTTCAAGAGAGCGAGAAAAACAGGCTGGTGAGGGAATGACTGTCTATCTCTTTCTATAATGTAATATAACAGGAACAAACATGTTTCACAGATGTTCCACCACATTAAACATAACTAAATTAATATATTGATGTGTCAATCTTTAAAATGTAATTGTTGGCAAATTACTTAGGTAGAAGACAAATAAAACACTTCAACACATGCTGTTATTAGAAAATAATGACATCTTGTCCAGAATGATGGAAATTCTGAAGTAAAATAATAGAAATCATGCATTTTTTGGAATAAAATTATGACTACTTATGAAAAATATAATAATAATAATAATAATAATAATAATAATAATAATAATAAATTATTATTCAGCTCATTTTCCTGATGATGTTTAGAAACTTTTAGGTTGTGGCAGCTAAACTGGCTTACATCATTTTCCAACGATTATTTCCTTATCATAGCGAGGTGTCAGGATTGAAAGTCTAAACTAGATTGATTACACTGTAAGTGAACTGTAATAAAAAGCGAGTGGTTCAGGAAGGAGGGAAAGTCATCAATAATCTAAATGTGGTAGAAAGTAGCTGTTATGCAGGGGGCGTACTGCCACTACCAACATAATGCAGAGCCTGGATTAGTCACTTGAAGGAAGTCGTTGAAGGAAGACAGTTTGAATCGGTTTGAGGGTTGTAATACCCTATAGAGAACAACCTTCTCAGCATTATGGAAGGTATGAATATGTACAAGCACTGCACACTCTCATGCATGCACTCACTGTAGGAGCAGCAACAACAACTCAGGTTTCAGGTTTAATATGTCCCTACTTAATGGCTTTTATGGCCCCTCTGGGCCTCTCTACATGGAGCATTGTGGCGTCTCCGCTCAAGCTTTGGTCATTTGTAGCGCAACCTGTTGGCCCTCATGTTCTCTCCCAGCCCCTGACTGGGAACAATGGCTTAAGACCACACATGACTGCTTTTGAAGTGCTTGCTTTGGAGTCAGGTTGCAAGCACCGAGTCCTGACAAAGACACAGGGACGGCTGTGAGCTATTTAAATAGCTTCAATAATTTAATCTAAATCTAATCAACTCAACAGCAAGCACAATACCACATCTACACTGAGAGGAAGCCAGGAAACCATTGGGAAGCCATTGCTTTACAGTTTTCTGCATGACTGTGCCTTTAGTCAGCCAACACAGAGTCTTTCTCATATACACTCATATACTCACAGTGGGATGGTAGAGGTTCTCTGACCAAAGCCCTTTTCATTGACTTTCATGAAGCAGCGAGGCAGAAAAAACTCCAGAGCGACTGAAAGAGGATGAACTCAGTTTGTCATATTCACTGCTGTCAGCAACAGAGCAGCAGTGAGGGTGGCATTATGACCCCACTGATAAAAACTAGTGTAACAGTGACTTGGCCGTGGTCTGACCTCTGACCAGAGACAGTACACGGGCTACTGAACGTGTCAACAAGCAGCAAGACAAGCTGTTCACCAGGGCTGGATGATATGACAGTATGATATCAACACTCTGACACATTACCTCATGGCATGTATTTGCCGTATTGCAGGTATCATCAATAAAAGCTTAGAAAATAAGGACCTTGAATGTTCTTTTTGCTTTGATATTTAAGGTTAGGGTTCTTCACAGAATCTTTAAGAGTTTTTCTAGGTAGACAAAACATAAAACCTTTACGTCTAAGGTTCCAGCATTAACCTTTTTTATTTTTTATTTAAGAGTGTAATTTTAACACTTCACCGGATTCCTCACAGTAATGCCTAGGCTATTGAATGTTAAATATATATTTTTTTACTTTTATTTTTCCTATGTGTTATACAGAAAATACATTTTTGTATTAGTTAAATAAATTATTCTGATCTGACTGGTCAGAAGGTGTTCATTTTCACCAACAGTACACCTCTGACAATATTTATATAACACTCATTCAACATTTCACATTTATGTAACATTTATGGAAGGAGTCTTGAGTGTCAGCACACTGTAACAGTCAGTAACAGTATTGTGTAACACCTGATAATATTTTATACCATATTACTTGCCACTAAACTTTGATGTAAGTGCATNCAGTTAGGCAAAATGATTTTATTTTCCGCACTATTAGAAAAAAGGTAACTGTAGACCCTTATAGGGTTCTTTGGTTTGAGCCGTACAACAACAACGTGTTTCCTATCAAAGAGGGTCTCAAGCAGAACACCTTTATGAACCTATGAGCTATATCTAGAAAGGAACTTTTTCTAAGAGTGCATCTATTTTCATAAAACTGTCACAGTGTACTAGGATGTACAGCAGGCTGCATCTGTCCTTCTATTCAAAGCTACCATAAAGTGACTGAAAGCACTCAGTGGTCAAAGCTGGTCTGAGCTACTGACCCATATACATCGGAGGAGACGGACAGATGGCTACAAGATACTGATGATGTGATGAGAGGCTGCTGGAGTCTCTCCTCACATCAGCTCTGCTTATTCCATCAGTTATCAGATACACACTCCGCACAAACCAAGTGCTGACCCTCAGCAAGCAACTTCAAATAGTCCCATGAAAAGTTTAGAATGTTTTAAATAAGTGCTACAAGAAAAAAAGCATAAATGTCTAATGCTGTATGCTTTCAAACGTTCTACACTGTAAAGTAAGGGATTACAGCTGGAGAGATTTCAGCAGAACAGTAGACTTTCTAAAGCCTCTCAGTATTTCTAGAGTGTTCTATGCATGTAAACAATGACACAACAGCGACCAACAATCCCCAGCTTATTGGCTCTTATAATACCACCTAAATTAAACAAGCTATCTCTGGCATGCAGGCAGTATTCACACCAATTTTTTTTAAGAAATAATAATTAAGTGCACGAGAAAAGGCTTTACATGCGAGATTCAGCTCAGCTGAGTGACCTTTCTTTCTTTATTTTATAAAAACTTTATTTTATAAAGTTGCTCTTTGAATATTTCTCATTTTGTTTAAAAAAAAGTATGTGTATTGCAATAAAAGTAATACATTGTGAGAGCTGTACTGTGTTTAAAACATGGGTTTAATACTCTAATGAATACTTGCAAACTATAACAAAATAAATGGTTGGGATAGAGTAGTAAAGTAGATCATAATTTATAAATGGATGGGAACTAAATATACAGTGATTAAAGATCTCAACTTATTCATCACTCATATATATATATATTTCACTCAAAGATCACTAGCTTTATCCCAAATATCCCAGAAGAACAATTTCTAATTTAATGCCCATACATCCAGAATATACACTTAACCTTCTTATA